>JAVQJF010063687.1:0-75154 GCA_036023855.1 Gadopsis marmoratus | reverse complement strand
GGTGCTGATAGCTTCTGAAAGATTTGCACAAGTCAGAAATGTCTCTTGGAGCCACATCTAAACAACTGCAGACTCCAAGGTCATCAGTTCAAACATTTGTACGTAAGTACAAGTTATTGGGAGGTGTAGCCACTCTGCCAGTGTCTGGAAGAAGACCCAAACTGTCACCCTCAGCTGAGAGGAAATTTGTTTGGATGGTCAGGAACTACCAAGGCACAGGTCTACCATGAACTGGAAGCTGCTGGAACAGCAGTGTCACTGCCTACAGTCAAGAGAATTTTACATCCCCATGGATTGATCCAAAATTGACACCTTCAAGCTCAACTAAAGTTTGCAGTTGACCACATGGACAAAGAAAAAGCCTTCTGGAGGAAAGTTTTACGATCAGATGAGGCAACGATTGAGGTATTTGTTTCATGCCCATGCTCATGCAGTTGTTTATATGGGTATCTGGGTGGTAAGTGTGTGTGTGTGTGTGCGTGTGTGTATGTATATGTATTTGTATGTGTGCGTGTATACTATTTTTAACTGTTTGTTTTTATTGCATCACTGATCTTTTAATGTCATAATGTTGTAATGTTTTAACCTGTTATTGTACAGCACCTTGTAACCTCATGTTTCGAAGGGTGCTCTATAAAAAAAGTTTACCTTACCTTAGGTGACCATCTTTAACAGCCCTGGTCTATAGATCCTTCCAAATATCCATCTGCACCACCTCCTTGAGTAGAGACATACTGTAGATCTGCTGTCTGTAGCTAGGATTTGTGATGATAGTTTTATTCTGCTGTAAAAGACAAAATCAAAAAAGCAGGTTGGCATTGACACAAATTGCGGCATATGTGCCGAGGTCATACAGTAATTCTCCTTGTGGAGCCCAGCAGTGGGATTCTGTAAATTGGCTTTTATTTTGTTAAGCCCACTGCCTACTGACTGTCAAATAGGGAGTTAAACGTTCTGTTTTGCCACTTTCCGTTTAATCTAGTTGAATCTATTTGTAGCCAGTCTGAGTCAGAGTTGGATTGAATGCACTCAAACTAGCATCATCTTCCTCCAGTTTGCCGAGTCTCTCTCTGGTTTCAGTAGCACTACTCTCCCTGGACATGAATACAAAGAAACCATTGGTTTATTTTTCTAACTTGTATTTGCTTGCACTATTTTCAGCAGAATCCCACAGGAAGCTGCAGATGACTAGGGATTAAGATCACAATAACAATGTGCAACATAAATAGATTGCAAAAGATCAATATTGACTGTCAGCTATGTGAGTGTAGTTTTTATTTTGGGCATCTCTGTGAGAGAAAGCCCGAACTGATCTCATTTTAATATGGTTGGACTCGCATATAGCTAAAGACATTGTCTTCCATGTTGTTTGGGATATATGGATGTGTGTGTGTGTGTGTATTTATGAAGATAATCAATCTATTTGACTTTGATTTACAATCACATCACGGCTATGTTAATATCATCCTTACTCTTTAAGTTCCTCTGTATTTCGGTGTATTTCTAGCTAAGTGAATTGCAATTAAAGGAAAAGTTCAACATTTGGGAAATATACTTAATATCTTACCAAGAGTTAGAGGAGAAGATCAATACCATTTTCATGTCTGTACAAATAATTTGAAGCTACTGCCAGCAGCCTGTTTTCTTAATTTTGCATAAAGACTGTAAACAGGGGGAAATAGCTAGCCTAGCATTGTCACAAAGTAAATAATCCACATACTGGCACCTCTAAAGCTCACTAATTAACATGTTGTGTCTCTGTAATTTAGTCTTTACAAAACCCAAAGTGCAAATACAGCTACTATTTCACAGGGAATTGTTTATACACTTTTTTAAACAAACAAGATAACATTTGGTAATTTGTGAGCTTTAGGCACATTTTGTTACCTTAAGACAAAGCCAGGTCAGCGGTTTCCAGTCTTCAAGCTAAGCTAAGCTAACTCTCAGAAAAGAAGTGAATATGTATATTTCCCAAGACGTGGAACTATTCCTTTAATGACTTGTGATGGGACCTCTTTCATGCATACCTTGATGTTGAATGGTGTAAACCCTGTCCATCGTATGTTGCAGTGCACTGGCGGGTGCATTAAAAGCTACACTCACATGAGCCCACAAAGGGGCATTGTGAATACTGTGAATTTAATGGCATCTGTTCAAAGGGCAAGTAAGGCCAGAGGCACATAGCAAGAGAAACTGCCTCATCTCTCTGAAAGCTGGAGATACAGTGTCCTGTGGCTCGGCAAGCTTGTAGAGCTACGCAGCGGCTGCACTGTGAGACAGTCACTACAGAAACCTCCTCTGAAGTTTGTTCAGTGGAATGGAGTCAATATTTGACAGTACAAACCTGGGCATGGAGGTTTGTATGGAAGCCATAGCCCAGCTGTCAGGGAGCGGCCCTGGGTTCCGACAGTGACCTGCGTGGGATGAATGTGTGCCTGATAAGTCCTGCGGCCTCTGGGCCACAAAGATAACAGCAGCACCCTGACGGAGAAAAAACAACTCAACTCAACTTACAAACTCGTGACGTCCAGATTTATGCTCCTCCAAACACACACACACAAACATCATATTGTCACCTCTAGGAACACCTGTAGCCACCTTTTCATCAATGAGCTTGTGGGAAATATGTGATTATCTCTGCGTCACTGACTGGTATGTAAATTGCAAGAGAAAAACATAATCTAATGGGGGACGGGAGATTAGAAAAAGAGTTAAGCCACACACATACACAGACATTCCTCCTGTTAAGGCCTGGTCACACCTTCAAGTGGCACATTAAAATTAATTTGCAAGATCTTTGCGCTATATTTGGCTAAAAAAGCTCGGGACTACTCGCAGGACTAGTAGGTGAGCTGGTGTAGCTGGAATGCTAACCGAGGCTTTTTTCCATTATCGCCGTACCTTTGACTCCCCCCTGGCATTTGGGAATGTACATCGTTTAATTCAATAGAGTTTTATTGAAGTATGTATAAAAGCTAACAAGCTCGCTAACCCAATAGCTTGGTGTCCATACTACGGCTGAGGAGGATTTAAAAAAGTGAATGGTGCAACGCCCCTAATAACCTACAACAGCTCTCTGGGTTTTCCATTTGTATAGGGTAGTTGCTGTCAAGATGAGAGAAGAGAGAAGAGAATACACGTTTAAATGCTGGTTTGGCCAGGGCTTAATACTAAATTTGGTATAAACAAAAAATCATATTATACTGTCATCATGTCGGGAGTCGTGAAGAAATGATGGCGCTTTTTAATGAAAATAAATGGGTGTTTATAGCCCTACGACAAAGCAGCAGCTGCACATTTTCAAAAGTAGGGAAAAAAAATCTTGTGCACCAAGTTGACATTTCCATCACTTACCTTGACATTATAAATTCATCATTTAACACATAAACCTGTAGGAAATCAGGAAATGCACAATCTGATTGAAAAAACTGTCGTATCAAAATAGAAGCTTAAAGTAAGCCTTTACATTTATTCATGAACACTGCCATTGCACCATAAACACTGCGATGGTACATCCTAACCACATGAACAGATTGGCTTGTCAACAAGAAGGATTAGGGATCACACTGCGCACCCCCCCCCCCCCCCCTCCCTAATTTTAGGAAAATAAATGATGTATTAATCACTCCATCCCTGTACCAAGTGACCACCTGTAGAATGACTAGGTTGCTCAACTGTTTCTGAATAACACATCTCTATGAAAACTAGGTCACGGGGAAGATGAATCTCTCTGTGGGAATAATGTACCTACCTGGCTGGGAAATGACATACATACAGTGTAGCTGTGAGACTTCCTTGATATGCCAACCTCACGTTCATCCAGGTGAGTGTTATACAATATGGAAAGAGTTCCATTTAACAAAAAAGACTATATTTTTATTAGAAATGCTTGATAATATGATTGATCCTGATATAGAGTGTAAAGGATGAAACAGTGAGTGCACCTGTCTCTGTGAGAACTGGTACAAAGGTGAAGCATTCACCTGTTTACTGCTTAGTGTACAGAGGAAAGATGCTGTGTGACAAAAACACATCTCTCTTAGCCACTCGTGTTAAAACATATGTGCAAAAGGAGGAAGCGTAGACACATTTAGCTAGAAATATTGTATGTACATCCTTTAAAAATATCAAGTCGGTGGCCATAAAGCTGGCAGGCTTTTATTCTGTTTCTTTTTCCCTCTGTATGTCAATTTATTTATTTTTTTTACCAAAGTGGGAGGAGAGGCTCGGGGGAGTGTGTCAGACAGTGCAGTTTAATTTTGGTGTCAAGGATTATGGAGATTTGAACAGATCCTATTCAAAAGCTTACATACTCTTTGTGGATGATGCGTTGCCCAATTTGACTTTGATATAAAATCCTCAAAGAGAAAAAATAAACTTACAACATTTTCCATTTGAACTATATTATACACATGTAGCTGCTGTGTGAGTAATTGTCAACGAATATTGAGCTGTCAGTGCAGTTTGTACTATGATGTGCTGCGGGGAGGCAGGTAGGTGCTCCACTGCCAAAGCCAAACCAGCACTGAGAATTGTTGCTTACATTCGGCAACTGTATCTCCTACCAAGGTCCTGTAGTAAATGCATTAATGCAGACACATAAGATGCCTAGTTTCTTGGGAAATAATCTTAACAAAGAGAAAGTTAATTGCCTGAGACATGTTTTATAACAAATGCCACCAAGAATTTTAGAAGGGTGATGGAGGCAACTGCAGAAAAAGGAATCTGGATACACAGAGTACTCATTATAACATTACTAATTACAGCAAAAACAATCAATCAGAAAAAATTGCACACAAGATTGCCATTGATCCTGTGACTATGCCAAACAATTTGGCTACTGTCTTAGACACTTAATGGTCAAATTAAGCCTGCAGTAGTATGTGGTGTTGGCTGCAATCACTCTAATTAAGAAAAAGACAAGCCTCGTTGTGTGCAATGAACCTGAACTCAAGAAAGTTCTTATTTTTCCATTTTCTGTGCGGGGCAATTATTGTTCATCAATTAGATGTCTACTTCACCAACATTGAGTAGACGTTGGGGGTGCAGGATGCCATTGTGTCTCCAGCACTTCAGTGCTAAATGAGACATGTGAAAAGTGGCCCCATGAACACATAAATTGTCCACAGAGTATTTTACTGCAGGACCTCCGTGTGTCAGATCAGCACTACAAGTGCAGTATTTTCACTGCTAGAGCATCGGTTTCGTCATGGTGAAAACTATTGTTCTAGATCAGTGTTCGTGAATAAATTCTATAAACTATAAAAGAGTTCTAAAAAAAAACTTCTAAATGTTTGCGGACATCAATGTTTACGCCTGTGCCATATGCCACTGACTGCATGTCATACAGTGCAGCATTAATTCAAATCCTTTTCATTTGAACGTGATGCTCACTCTGCAGCCACAGGTAGAGAATAAAGAGAGAGATCACCTATACACCTATACTAAACATGCTGCCATTTGAACTTTAACTTCTGTAGTATTGACTGATTTAAAGGAAAGATAGATTTTCATACTTTTAGACTATCGGACTGAAGAATTTTGACAAGGCTGCTACCTTAGCTGGGTGAGTATGAAACAGTATTTTGAATACCAGCCCGTGTATCTAAGACCAAATCACTTTCTGGTTCGGCTCTCTCAAACAATTCAGTCTCTCTCTCTCTCTCTCTCTAGTGATGTCCTCCCAGAATGCTTCGGCTGACCTCCCCCCTTAATTAAGAGAATTATCGTAATTCAAACTTCGTTCTCCATAACTCCAGTTCTGCCCATCAGTTTCTGCCTTGCATCATCCCACTCGATCAGGACTCCACTCTTTGTTACATGTTGGTGAAACACCACAGCTGCAAGCTGCTCAGCATTCCAGGGGTCAAAGTTAAAAATTATTGTACAGTACTGTACCTTGTCAACAGACAAGCTGATTCTAGTATAATCACAATGTGACCGAGATGACAGCAAAATCTAAAAACCGTAATATGTAATCACTGTAATTGTCCTCTTTCCACAGTACAGCCAATAGATCTGGCTCCCTCTTCTTCATTCTTGATCATAATCACAGCACCCCACTTAAAGGGTTAAAATCCTGAGGCTGGAGCTATTTTAGGGCAGTGTGATTCTGAATATTGATGAGTCAGATTGCCAGTGGTTGGTGAGAATCAATCCAGTTGAAGAATGGGAGTGTCGGAGCTGCTGTGGCCAAGTCGTTGTGCTGCTTCTCAGTAGGCAGACGTGAGAAGCCTTCCTAAATACCTATCTGCCTGCATCTGTATTCCCTGCCTGGCACTCAGCAGATGCTGATGGACCCTCAGAGTTGGGTGGATTTACATATTGGTGAATCCAAACAGGTGCATGTGAAATAAAGCATGGCAGGTCAACAGCTTGTTGTAGACAACATTGTGCTTAGAGGGACAGTTATGAAGGAGATGGACTACCAACTTGGGCTCCGTGCATCAAATTACAGCAAGTGTGTGTCCAACATTGTTGTATAACTGATACCATTGTAGGCACCATAACATTGATTACTGTCCTGCCTGACTGCGTCACTGCATGTGTGTGGTACTCAATTACTGTACAGGCCATAAGCAGAATCATATCAAGTGCCTATGCTCAGCAAGACCAGAATCACTCTATGTGCCTCTAGCAGGTGACGCTGTGTGTGTCCTTGACTACGCAGGCCAAACAGGATTTGTCCTAACTTGACATGTTTGTGTGTGTCTCAAAGAAAGTAGCTGTTTCATTAGACTCTCAGAAGGGGTCCTGGTCCCATACAGCTGGGCCAGCAAAGACTCAGTGCAAACACTAGCATACAAATTGAGCTCCATTTTTATCCTCCCTCCCAAGATTTGAATCCATTAATCTACTCATCACTTATTTGTTTTATTACCAGGAAGCTTAATGATTTCTCAGCAAGAGCTGAGTGGTCTTCTATTTGGCAGTTCCTCCCCAGAAATAAAAATCTTAGTTTAGGGAATTATTACAGTCTAATTCATTGTGTTGCTTCAAGCCAATGTTAATGAAACACATGTGTCTTTTTTCTGTTTTGTAAGTATTGGTTTAATCACTACAACCAAAATCCTCTCCCATGAAATTATCATGTCTAAAAGAGGACACGTGTTTCATTTGCTTATACTACGAAGTGGCCGCTACTGGTTTGCAATGCAGTGCTGAGAGCATAACTTTCATTCATGACCTATTTCTATGTGAATCTTGTCGGAAGTGTAAACCTGTATAGGATTTCTGTATAGCTCATATAACATTAAAAACACAGTGATTGCATAAATGTGTTTTGCCCCAGTTTGTAAGGCACGCGCAATCTGCTGTGGACATCTTCGGACGGCTGGAAGTACCAAACCGACGTAATTCCACATTGACCACTTAGCTGAATTAATGACAGCTTATATATATATATATATATATGTATATGTATATATATGTATATGTATATATATATGTATATGTATATATATATGTATATGTAATTAATATAATTTCATTCGTTAGGACTTCATATGTGTTCGCTGACTTGTACCATGAATTTGCATGTGTTTATGTGGGGAAATAGAGCAGAATGAGATGCCTGCATTAGTATGCATGCGCCTCATTAAATATGCACTCATCAAATCTGCTTTTTATTTGGATTCCCTTTGCAGTGGTACAAATCACTGGTAATCAACTGTGGTGACATTTCCCAGCAATTAAAGCAAGCAGTTTCCAATTCAGCAGGCGCTGGAGACGGGATCACTCCATTTGGTCTCAAGGGCCACTGTGACAACATATCACTCCCATGTGATTATAAGGACATTTCAAATGAGAAAAGATGGGGCAAATAATGCTTACAGTGTGGAATAGCCAACCAGTTGGTCAGAAAAGAGTTGATGTTACTGATAATCTCATATAAAATGTCCCCTAAAGAACCATGGCATTGTGGTGCTGTTACTAAAACAAATGTTCAGTAGACAGAATTGCAATGGAAAGAATTGAAGAATTCAATTTATTTGAAAGTAGAGGCACATGTTCATCGAATAACCAAAGCAATTATTCATTTGCAAAGAAATGTAAGTTATTTGTGGTATTTTCATTTTTCTTATTTACTGTATGACTTTATACACGTTTCCAATTTAGCTATCATGGTGAATAAATACTTACCTGTCCTCGGAGTAAGAGCTGAAATCAGAGATTTCTCAGACAGTAGTGCACACTCACTCCATGAAAGGAAATGCTACCATCAGTGTGTGTGCGCTCACTTAAAGGGTATTCAATACGTAGCCTATTTACTGTATTTCCAACACTGTATTGTTCTGTGTATACTGCCCTCTGTGTGTGTGTGTGTGTGTGTGTGTGTGTGTGTGTGTGTGTATTATTATACACTGTTTCAGTGTGTAAGGACTTTTCCCCCATTGAAAATAACCTCTTTGGAGAGATTTGGTGGAACAGACTTCAGTCAGACAGACAGACTTAAGCTCCCAGTATGGGTTCCTGCCACTGTACTCCTTCTCACCTAATGAAAGAGCGCTTCCGTAGCGAGAAGGAGACAAAAGAACAAATAGTGGGCTCCCTAGATGCTGAGCTGCACATTAAAAGTGCCTCTCTTTTGTGATGCAAGTACAATATAATTAGCTCCAATGTTATTTGGATTATTTCCATGGTAATGTGGGAGGCATGTAGAGGAAAGCATAGCACAACTGTGTCTTACACAATCCAGTGCTATATGGATAATATTGTCCCATTTCTTTGGGTTGTTGGTAACTACAGCTGGTGAGGGTGCTGAGATTTAGGGCACTTTGAAGTGACCTCCATGCCAGTACTCTCCCTCACTGCTGAGACAACTGCAATCATCGACACCACAGCGGAATTGTCCAAAGGTCTGCAGGTGGCGGCTGTGTATTTGGATGGTTGGGTGATGTCAAACTGAGGTGCCTCTGCATCTTGACAACTTGAAAGTAAGGTACTTAATGATCAGTGGTCAGTCATGTCACCAGTGGGGCATGGTTGCACTTAAACTTGATGTGACATGTTTTTCAATATCTCCACAGCATTAGCATTGACATTACAATCATGTGCAGTGTAGCAGATCCTTACATACTGACCTATAGTTATTGAAATGTAAAACATTTTCCCCCAAATGTATCCCAGTGTTTAGAAGCCTAGGTTAAAAGTGACTTAAACTGTGAGAAAATGTTGGTTATCAGAGGAGGGCAATAAACTGTATATTCTTATCTACAGATCAAACATTTGTGTATATGTCATACTTGTCGATATGTATTTTTTAAGGTCATAACAGGGGTTATTCCAGTAGCATCTGGCATATGGTCATGAACCCTGAACGATTGGATTCTTTTATTGACAGAGCAATTGCTTGCGGTTATGGCCTTGGCAGGAAAATGTAAAAGCTACTATCATCAGCACAGTACACTGCTTTTTGGACTTGTTTGTATGCAACGGCATGTGGACGCTTGTGAACCAAGTGGCAAAAACCACCATGTGGTCAAACACAGCTCGTAACACTAGCTTTAAAAAAGAAAAAATGGACCAACAGTGGAGTCCAGGCTTTATTGAGCATTTATGCGATGGAGGATATACAATGTGATTTGGACTTGTCAAGGCAAAGTATAAAAATCTTGTGTGTGATGTTGCTTTACCAACCGTCGGCCGGCTTACGTGACTTCAGTCCTTTAATTTCTTCCTATTCGTGGTGCGAATGCGAACAGAACAAAATTCCTTTAAGGTATGCAGGATCCTAATATGAACCTATTGAACAGTGTATGGTAAGTGAACTATCTCAGAGGCTAAATCAAAATGTGAGGTCCTGACAATTGTGATAGGGATATTTCTTTTGGTGCAAAATGTCAGTACACTTGAGGGAAATGTACTAAAAGCAATGGTTAGGACCAAGCTTACAAGCTGGCAACAAGATGGCAGTCGAGAGGGCACGGCCAGTGAGCAGGTCAGGAACAGGTCAACAGGTAACAGAGTACAGGAGGCTGCTATGGCAATGAACAACGTTGACAATCTGGCCCAGAGTAGGTGGGGATGGGCTTGTATAAATACTGTGGAGGGTAATTGGAAAATGAGGAAGAGGTGAGTGAGGGAGTCAGGTGACTGGGACAGGTGGGAAAGTCTGAGGGCATCTGGTGGACGGATATAAAATGGTACGTCTGGAGAATTCCTAATTAAAGATTTGGCCTCGGGGAAGTGAGGAGTGGCTAGAGACCGGGACAGACTGAGTGGGGAAACAAAACAAACGTTGAGACAAGATGTCTGCGGTGGGGTCTCTAATTTGTCTCTTGTGTTCATTTTGAAAATCTTGTTCACTTAGGGGGATATTTTGGCTTAATTACAGTATGTTTTGGGCTGTATTTGTGCAAGTCTATTTCAGCCGGTCAGGTGTTTACTGTGTGCTTGTAGTCCCTTTAGAAATCCACTGTAATGATGACGTTTGTGCTCACAGGCGTAGAGGTCAGGAATGTGTCTAGAGGCTCTGGCTAGCATCAAAAGCCATGGTTAATGGACACTGCACTGTAATGGTGACATGAAAACTAATATTGGTGAAACCAGAAGTGGTCTGCCAAGGGTACAAGCCAGAAGGCAGACCTGCTATTTCTCTATATCATTATGAAGTGGGTAGATGTAGGTAGGATGGCCATGGTTTGCTGTAGTCTTGTGTAAAGATCTCTATAAATCCATGAAATAAATTGTATTTGTCCAGTTTCTTTCATTTTATTCCTTTGTTTTATATCTATCTAACATAGCAGTAAATAACCAAAGTGAAACCAGAAAGTTCATAATGAAACTGCAGTTCTTGAAAGATCACATGTTCACAAAATATAGATTCAGAGCATATGGGAAAAAAGACGATTTGTGCTCAGTTCTCACGATGCAGATTAATACATTTGTAAAAATAAATGTGTATCTATTCTTTGAAATGGACGACTGACTGAAAAATTTAAAATGCTCCAGAAATGCTTTAAAAGAAAACAATAGGGTTGTTTCCATCAAGCCAATATTTTCAATATATTAAAGATTTAAAAGATTCAAGTCAATATTTTTAAATTTTCTAACCATTTTTTTTTTTTAGCTTTTTGGCGGGCCAACTTTCACTGCTGTGTGCAAAGGCAAAGATTTCTCAATGGTAGGCACATAACCAGTAATCATGGAAGAACATACGAACATTTCAGGAGTTTGCCTTCTGTGTTCATTTCCTGTTTTGCACTACAGACAAAGCCACATCAGTAGCTGCTACATGGTGTTGAATTGATGTGTTGCTACCGTTGATGTGTCTTCCTGTTCCTGGTCTTCAGTCCCTATGGCTCTGCGGGAACACAGCCGCACTTGGTTTCTTTGTGAAATGTTTCTGGACTTGGATAAAGGAAAAAGCAACCCACAGGGATTAACTGCGTGTGTTTGTGTGTGTGTGTGTGTGTGTGTGTGTGTGTGTGTGTGTGTGTGTGCGCAGGGGTGTGTCTTTCTAGATCTGACACACAGACTTTGCCTGAAGGACTCACTTAGGTTTTGTCGGTGCATTAGGTTCTGCATTCAATTCTCTGCATGCCAGGTCATAAAGAACTCAGCTAGATTTGTTATAATACAAGGCCGATGGGAATATCTTTTCTTTTTTTAAAACATGTGGATTCCTTATCCTAATCTTAATAATATGCTTTTTAAAATAGTGTTATTATTAAGGTACGACAGTGAAGCTGAGAATGGCTTCATGTGGGCTGAATTAATCATTTCTCTCGGTTCCCGTGCATGCTGTGGTTGTGTTTGTGTGGGTTTTGGGGTCTTCTTTTTGGAGTTTGCTAGTCATTGCTATAATTTGGATGAAACTTTTTACTCACCAGCTTCATTGTTGAGACAAGGTTGCAGGGCTTTTGCTGAACACAGTTTCACATTCAGTTGCAAAGGTTGTGTGTGTGGGGCAGCTGCTTGAGTGGGTAGACTGGTTGTAAATGAGAATCCACTTGAACTGCATATTTGGCGATAATGTATTTGCAAAATAACAGCCAACAGCCATTTGATTTTGCAGAGGTACCACTGGTTTCAACTCTAATTTATCTTCTTGTAGTTGTGCACTCTGTCTCACTGTAGTGTCAGTGTTACATGGATAAAGTGTTACTGGAACCAATCAGAATCATAGTCAAAATACTTACCAAAAGTATAATGTAACAGTTGAAAAGCATCATAATTTAACTGTAACCACAGATAAGACATTTTCCGTACTGTATATGTACAGGTATATGTTATATATAAACATGCAGTATGTTTTTAACATCTTTCTCATTATGTTTTTGAACAAAACATTGACTTTGTCAAAGTAAACCCGCTTTAGTTCAATACCAAATCCCTGATTCAAATTAGGTGACGTTTTACTGCAAGATAGAGTTAGATGATGTGAAATAGAATTGCTGTAATAATGTATCTCTGTAATACATTGGGAAGCACATGACACTAATCTAACTATAGAAATACCTCACTTTATAAATCCAAACCTCCTACAAGTCCCTTGTCCTCTTGCCGTATTACACCCGCTCCTCTCCTCTACAGAAATCTGGATAGTCCCCTTACTGGGTCACCATGCAGTTCAGAGGAACCAATCAAATGAGTCCAGTGAATGATTAATTCATCCTAATTGGTGGATGAGGAGCAGTATTTGGAACTGGTGCCCCAGTGGGATGGCCCCGCCACCTCTACTCCCCAGCGAATGCCACCCCCGTTTGATCTGCACTAATCTAATTAACACTTTAACAGGAACACCTGGGCTCTTCACTGAAGGATCTGTGGATGCTGTTGTGCGCACACGCACACACTTGCACGCACACAGGCACATGCACGCTTCCCAGATGGGCCTTTGATAGCTCTGATGGTGGCAGGCAAAGGATGATGATTGCACTTAACTCAAACACTCGCTCACACACATAACGACACTCACGCTGCTGCACACACACACATGCACAAATTGTATGTTCTGCTTTTAGTGTGAGGGTATGTGGTAATAGGGGACTATTTCGGTCCCCAATATGCATCTAACTGCTTGCTAAATGACACGATTAGACTGTGGTCTGATGGTGCATCTGATTAGATTAGCCCTGGCGTGCGCTTTCTGCAGCAACTCACCGCAGCCTTAAACCCAACCTTGACCCCAATTAGCCCCACATTCATCAGAGAGAGCTTAGGGACACTGGTGCTGCAGCAGCTTATCATCCTGCTACTAATTGGCCTGATGAGGCAGGATAAATATGGTCAACGTTGCAATGCAAGTCCCTCCGATCAATATGCGCACTGTAAAAGTAAAGACAAGAAAGGAAAGGAGCAGACAGGTGGTGAGAGAGATCGCCGACAGATGTGCATTTTTACTGTGATTTGTTTTTATGCATCACAGTCACACCCATTGATACCACTCTCATATCAATTTTCTTGGCTAAATCTCGGCACGATAAGTCTAGTAATGTCGATCTATTTCTTAAAAGATGGAAAGCAACTGCCCAACTCATTTAAAAAAAAGAGATCAAGAGAGCAGGCAGAGAGGCTTGCTGCAGAGACGACTGAAACTGACACTAATTATATTGCATAATAATGTCATGTAATTCTGTGTAATTCTCTGGTTAAGCAGTGATATATATGAAACCACAGTTGGATAATTGTGTCCCTCTGAACGGAGACAACCAGAGATCAGATGTGTTGCCTGTATGCAAAAGCAGTGGCTGGTTTTTTTTTTTCTTAACTTATTTGGATGCTCCCATTGTACAAGCAGAGACACAAAGTGATATCTAAATAAAGGACATGTATAAAGCATGCAGGCAGGCTTCAGAGGTTCAGATTCAGGTGCTAAATGTGAGATGCGGGATTTACGTGCCGTTGAAGTTACTTGATTGCTAGTGCAAGATCTCACAAACAGTCGCGTTACAGCTTATATTGTTTACCAAGGTTTATGAAGTCAACAAAGCACATCTAGTCAGCTGCAGTCCCGAGAATAAAAGTGAGCAGCTCAGATGTAAAACAACTCGTCTATTGTTGAAGCAGATGGCCTACAGCGGATTACATTTCCAACCCTGTCAAGAAAGAGCAAGATGATGAAACAAAAGGGAGCACATAAACAGATTTATGAGAAAAAAGCTTGGTTGGATCTGTTGTGACTCAGAGTTTGTGACGAACATAAATGTATGGAGACATCCTGCCTGTCGTCAACAGTAAATGCTGCTGCTGGTAGAAGTGTAATGATGTATGGGATGTTTTTGCAACCAACATACGTATAAGACGCCTTTGTTTTGGGAAGGTCTTCCTTAATCAAGGTCTCATCTTCTCCGCATAGTGTGGATAGGAACTGCTAGCCAAAGCAGCATGACTTTCCCTGATGCAGACTTGTCTAAATGTAAACAGATAGGCTATAGGCTAAAAACACAGAAGTATAGATAGTTTAATTTGGTGAGTAACTTGTTAGCAGGCTTCACCATATGTGTGGTGCAGTGCAGAATAAAGCTTGACTGATGTTGCACAGGTGTTATTTGTACCTAACCATCTGCACTGACACCACACTTCACACAACTTGACAGTACAGGTGTCAAGCTGAAGTTAGGGACCGTCTCAAAACTACATGCAAAATGGCCAAGAGAGCCACTGAAATTCTTATTTGTAACTGTTAAAACCTTCTCTTCTACATCCACCCAGTTCAACTGTTACACATATTTTACTTAGACTCGGTTTAGACTTAGTCCCTTTGTTTTTACATGCACACTAAAATAATATTTTGTTAAACTTATACAAATACATAAGAGTATAAATGGCAGTAGAAAACAAGTTAACATGATAAATGAAGCAGTATAGGCAATGTATAACAACTCCTGGTGTATGTCCCAACCCTGACCGGTGTAACTCCAAGAGACAAATACAGATATTTGCCATTTGACATAGACAGATACAGATGGTAGCTGTGCATTACATAGTGCAAAGCTGATCTGCAATATGTTCACAATATGGGCCATCATCCAATTTAGTCACTCAATCCACCAGGTTTTGTTCTGGCTATATGCCATATGTTTCTGGCCATATGGTTCTGGATGATTTCTCCTGTGCTGTTTAAATTCCTGAAACTATCCATCCGTCCATCTATTCTCTATACCCGCTTTGTCCTTGCCAGGGTCTCAAGGGACTGGAGACCATCCCAGCATACATTTGGCCTCAGGCAATAAAAGAGACCAGACAGGTTGCCAGTCTGTAGCAGGACAATTGCCGTATGTTGCAGGATACTAATGAGCTCAAATTTAACCCCAGAGATGTGTCCTGTATATGGGAATAATATGTATGAATAATAATTTGTCTCTGTTTCCAGAGTTGCCATTGTTTTGGAATTGGTTGGTAGGAGATGGATACTTTCAGCAGGAAAATGTACCATCTCAGTAAACACATGTTGATCACATATCTCATGATAACACAGACCTTTTACAATGAACTGGCTGTTGGCAGTATGCACGCGAAGGCTACAAGAGCTGCTGTTAAGGGTATAACTGAATCAGCATGGGTCATTGTGAGCATTTCCGGCAATCTGGTAAATGCAAAGCCTTGACGAGATCATGCTGTTCTCAAGGCAAAAGGAAATCCAATTGCCTATGTCCACAGAATAAAAAAAGAACAAAGACAAGCAGGAAAGAAGACATAATCTGATGAATAAAAAAACAATTCTTTCCAAATATAGTCACAAAAGGTTAGGTTAGAAGAGTGAGCACAAAGGAGGGAAAGAGATGAAATCAGAGGATGGAAGGAGAAGAAAGAGAGAAATATAGAACTACAGACCCCATTTGACAGTCCTTTGAGCATCAGCCGTGAGGGGAAATTGGGACTTGTCTCACTTGAATGCATGTTGAATTGCTCTCTGTTTAGTAGAGTTTCTCTCCAGCTGAATCATTTGAACTATTTATTTTGTTCTGTGCAGAGAAGAGCTTGGAAATCATGGTAGCCTGACACTTGTACTTGTCAAGTCTATACTTCCAAAGTAGTATTTACTGTGTGCATAGATGTTCTGTGGTACAAGTAAGGCAGGCACACTGTAATCCTGCCACAATGGCTCATTAAATCTTTTTTTTTTGTGTGTGTGATGCTGTGTGCTGTGGCTGTATGCACTCTAGATACTGCAAACTAGGCCTGTGGGCCGTTGCCTGTTTACGTACAGAAATATGCTTATACACAAAGGCTCTGTTGAAGTGGGTACTCATGCGACATACAGTATCTTTGGAAAGCTATGATTCTTGTGATTTGGTTGATGCCAATCATTTCAAGATACAAACAGCCGATACAGTCAAAGTTAATGTCAGACCACCAGCAAACAGTTACATAGTTGATGCAACTCATCAATGAAGCCTCACAGTAATACACAGATCAAAACAATATGGCAAAAACGGTCAAAACGGTCCTTGTCAAAGGTCCAGACGATCAAATCCAGTCAAATATTTAGTCCAAAACACGTCCAAAACATCCATATATCCCCACGGACTGCTGCGGCATCATGGCTGAGTAGCTGGCAGATGTGCATAATCTTTCACACGCTCTCAGTCATAGCTCTGGGTCACATGCAAACATTATCGATATGTTGGTATCAAAATGGCCTTGATTAGGCATTTTAGGCGGATTTTGCAGGAATGGTAGTGATGCAACCGATCTGCCTTTTGGGGCCTTTTTAACACATACATACACTAAAGATTTAAATTCAAAGGATGACTTTTATTTTTAATGCCAAACTTTAGCTTCAACTTTCAGCATTTCAAGGTGTCCACATGATATTTTCAACAATTCCTTTTGGGATGCAATCTTTCCATTTAGCTGACAACTCACAAAAGGAGTCAGCCGGTCAAAACCTTTTCAGCCTGAACCTAAAGCCAAAACACTAAGTGTAGCTTTTCAAAGAAAAAAGACACTTTAGATTCAAATCAATTGTTAGGTTGTGAATTAGAACAATGTTTGCACACCCCTACTGCTAACTAGCAGATGAGAAACTACAGAATCAACGATGGATCCCATGAATGGATCACTTTGACAGTTTTCTGCACTGCACCTCTGATCATTTATCTTTACTGGTCCCAAATATTAAAGGGACCCAAATTTGACACTTTAATCCTTTCATTACATGGAAAAGTGTAGGGCAGGGAAAAAGAAAAACCCCATCTCAGTATACCCTGTGAGTGTAGAGTGATGAATCTCAGCCAATTGATGCAAAATTACCTGAGGTGCTATTTCCAAACTTCAAGCAGAAAGTGGAGCGCGCATTTGCGTTTTCATGCCTCCCACCCACATGTGCTCAATGAGGTCATTTTGAAAAGTGGGCTCTACTGCTCGTGAGTAAAACTTGAGTAAGACTGATTTTATGAACACAGTGACTGCTTCCTCTGGTGTCTCCATTGAGCAAGATAATGGATAACCAGGAGTGTATAGCAAACACTCCACATACTGCAATATTATATGTCAGACTGTAGCTGAACAGCCGAGCCAAAGAGCAGAATCCAGAAGCAGATGTTGGCAGCAAGACAGGCCATCTTTACAATCTGTTGAGGAGGGAGAAACAACATCAGGCTAATACTGACTGCCAGTGTCTGCAGCAAAGGTCTTGTGTGTCGATGGAGAAAGTTCCATGGCCGCAATGTTTTTTTTTTTTCTGAGCTGGATTTTTATTAAAAGATATGGCCGAGGGAGCAAGGCTGCTTGTTGCAAAGAGCCAAGGCTGTGAACCGCGCAGGCCCAGGCGTGCTGGAAACACATTGTAGGACACCTAAAGTCAACTGGACAGCACCGTGTGTTTCCATCGGTGCAATCATCAGCCGAGCACAAGCTTAAAACACTGGTATTTCTAACGGTGCTAAATAATACTATGTTATTCTACTTAGTAGCGTTAGTGAGACTACCAATGGCTCACCCAAAAGCCAAAGTCTTGCCTTCTGTGTAATATACCAATGACATGGTATATTTGGCAACAGTCTCCAAAACCTGCCTGTTTGTGTCACCGCGACGACTGGTGGACAGTGCCTCGATCACAGAAATCTAACTGAATATCACGAGCGACAGGAGAGAAGAAGCGGGAGGATTTGTAGCTTTTGGTAGTTTTACAGCACTGCTCAACAAAATTTGAGAGGCATTTAATATGATTAACTTGTGTCTTTAAGCCTTGGGCTCGCTTCCTGAATGAATATTAGAAGTTGCACTTATGTCAAATCCATGAAATTATGTTTTAGTCATTTTGGATCATAGCCCATTTACATATTTAATCTTCTACAATGCTGTAGTACTTTTCATTCACTGTAGGTGAGTGAGATGATACTGGGACTCCTGTATCCTGCTACCCATGATTTTCTTTAATTACCTGTTATGCTAGTTTTAACTTTTTGCACTGATGATATGCAGCAGAAGTAGGTATAACAGAATCCTCATATTGTTGATACAAAAGGAATGATAAAAGTGAATAATCTGAAAGTTGTATAATTATTTACAGTATCCCTGTATTCAGGTCACTTACATGATCATTTTTTTTTGCAGTTTGTATTTGCAGTTTGACTAAAAACCTTTCAACTAGTGAGCATCCATTAGTAACATTTACGTTGTGTGTGTATATAGGTGTTTCACCTGCTTTCTTTCAGTCGTCGGTCTCACGAGCGTCTCGCAGAACATATATGCTTCTCTTTAATAAATCCAGCTGTCCACACAGCTTGAGTTTCACATTTTTACAATCCAAGTCCCAGCACTGCCTAAACGCAGGTGACCTACAATCAATACTGTGCTTGAATGCATCCTGTGTAGACGCAGACGGAGGACTGAAGCTGCTTCTGCTCTGCTAATGCGCTGTGTGTATACAGTGTTATACAGCATCGGCAAGTACATCGCTGCAGGATTTGTCAGTTATTATCACCCCACTGTGGGAGTGATAGTCCATAAATTGCAACGAAGGATCTAGGGGGGAAAAAGTTTGACCTGTGCGCTCGCATATGTCAGTCTTTTTTTGGTACAGTGACGTCCCAGAGGAGAAGATGGCATATCTCTTGTTCTGATGGACCAAGTATGAGAAACGCTTTTTGTAGAGCCGAGAAAACGGAATCAAGCAACAGTGACTCGCAACAGTGATTCGCTTCTTCAATGTAATGTTGTAGCATTGAGGCTGGATCAGCCCAGCTCATTCTTATGGTCGATTAACTGTTCTCTAATTTGTATGCAGTGAGGTTAGTTACAAATTATGGAGGCCGGTGTCAAGATAATAGCCTGTGAATTCTACCTGTGAGATGTCAAGTAAACCCTGTGCAGTAAATGCTGTAGTTTCAAAATCTGTATGCTAAGTCTTACTCGCAGTGTTTATTAAACTGATATACCACATGTAGTCTCTCCTATGTATAATTACAGAACATCTCAATACATGAGTTAATCATTTATTTACAATATTGATCTTTTCCTAACAAAATGCTGCATCATAGTGAGTAGAGAGAGTGCATGAAAATGTACCGGTCATTACACACCTTTGAGACCTTTGGGCATTTCACAGTCGACATCCTTTAACATCGTGCTCCTCCTGTTCTGCACATGTAAGACTTAATTAATGTCCTATCATTAATTTTCCATGTAATATTTCTTTCAGTTCAGTTTGAAGATTTCCACTTGCGGTCAGTCAAATTTGAATCATCCTTTTTCTGCATTTTAAATAAGAACAACCAGCCCGCTGAGGTGTTTTGATTACACACAATGCAGCAGCTATCAATATCCCTGTTTTGAATTGGGCAAAAGAAAGAAGAGGGGGAATATGACTTAAAATTAAATACCATTATCAATGTGTCACCCTGCCACTACCACCCCCGTATGTCTCTTACTCTCGCCTTTGGGTGAATGCTAACCAATGCGTAAGAGGCTGATGAAAGAAATATATTACTTGTGTAGGTTGCAGTGGCCCAGATAAGGACCTCATGTGGCTGCCATCCTACTGTAATTAACTATTGTCAATGTGATTAATCACACGTCTATAGAGGTGGGGTTCAGGAGGCTGCCAGTGGCCTGTAAGGTCAAGTGGAACTAAAATGTCTGAGAGAGAGTTTGGAATGTAATTATTGATTCAAACTAAACAAAAAACATGAAATGTAAGCATTCACACTGTGATTTGAGTACCTGAGTTTCCCACCACCAACACACACATTCACACACACCTGCTGTGTACCAGACTCGAGCCCCTGTAAAGGTACAGTACTTGAAAGTAACAGCATCCTAGTGATCCCAGCTTGAATTTTCTTTTTGCTGTAGACTGGTGTTACGCAAGTTGATCCGTGATCTGCATCTTGCTGACTCTCTCTTGCCATCTCGGACTGAACCCCATTGAACATAGCAGTGTAGCCAGCCGCAGACAGCATGCCGTTAAATAATTACCTATCTACTACTGTCCAGCGGTGCCCCCCACTAAAGGTTCTGAGCATTGGGAAAAAGGACACCAAAGAGTATTATCTGTTTTCTGTGAAAAATGTGGTACAGACAGATGATGTATCTTACTATGTTTGGTGGTCCCTTGACTACCTTGAGATATAGATTTCCATCAAATTTGGTACAAAGAATTATGTCTTGACCCCCTAGACTTTTCATCCAGTACATTTATCCAGTCAAAGTTTTTATTTGTCCATTACTGGTTTATGACCAATTACCTGCAAAACAGGTTTTGAGTGATAGGGGACCAAATCCACTGTTCTATGTAAAAATGTATTTCCAAGTTTTTCTGAAGTTAATATTAGGCTTTAGCAGTGTGTTAGTCAAGTCAAGTCTTATGTCCTTTTAGTTTAAAAATCCCTCTTTGTGTCTCCGCTGTGTGTTTCCTTGTTGAGCTGCAGTGGAGGGATAGTAACACAGAGAGAGAATTCTGCACTGAAAAGACAATAACTTTGTTAGATACCCACTCAATTCGATTAGCTCCGACTGCTGAAGCTGCACTAACTTCAGATAAACGTTAATAAAGACAAATAAATACATTTTTGTATGGAACAAACTGTGGGTCTTGGAAAAATTGTTAACCTATCCTGTAAGTGATGCTGACAGAGAACAGGCCAGTTGAAACTTACAGTCCAAATGCTTCATATATATTACCGTAACAGTTCCCACACATCACAAGGATATAGAGAAATCATTATGAAGGGGCTTTGACATGATGGATAGAATCGCCAGAAGGAACAATCTTGAGAGATTCATGAATCCTGAAAATTCTTGCCGCTATATGTATTTGTTTATAATATCCTAAAACGAAAGTCTGCCAAGACTGAAAAGCAGAAAATAGAACTTGAGGGACAAACCTAATTTGGAGGCCTGCAAACACACAATTTTTAGCAGTCACAAAATGAGACTGTCTTTTCAAGGCTAAAGACAAAAGAAAATGTATGAATTTTAGTGAAAAGGAGACCTCCACCAGACGAAAGTAAGGAAGACAGATAGCAAGATGAAGCAAGTTAAGGCATAAAGGTGAGAGGAATGATGTTGCTCTTGTAGAAATACAGTCACAAGTGGTTTATCATATATCTCCGGGTTGGACTTTTTTTTTTTTCTAAGCCTTTTTATGTCTGTCATCATTTCTATAAGCATTTGAAAAGAGGCCTGAAGAATAGCCAGTGGTTTGGTTCTGAGAGCAAGCACTAGTTGAGTGCCAGAGGAGAACAAAGGATCCACTGCCAATTTGATTATAATATCACACCTATTCAGAGAGTTACTGTGGTGTCTCAGATGTCAGGCTCTCTTTCTCTCTGACTCTGTTCTCTTCCTTCCCTCACCTATCCCTCTCCATACCGCTCTCTCTCCCTCTCTCTCTTACTCTCATCTTCTTCTTTCTCCTTGCTTTGTGCTGGGGATCAGCCCTTGCTCAAGGGGCTTTGATGAAATCCTTTCAAGGCGGAATGTGACAGACTGAAATGTCATTCTCAGATCAGATGTCTCTGAAACAAGGCCTGTCATATCATTTGGTACGCTCAACTTCATTAGCTCTTCAGTTCAGTTTCACGTCAGCTTTCACAAACACAATCGCTCAATGAAATCACTTGTGGCTTCCTAGTGTTTGTCCCACTTATGTTTCACAAAGAAAATTATACTGTACTTTGGAGAGAAAGTGGATGCGGCAATTTCTTTCACTTTGACAGTCATTGGAATTCCTCTTATAGTCCAAAAGTTCCCCAAAGATCACATTTGTCCTCAATGATGCAAACTCACTTAACTGGACAAAGGTTATGCCGCCTTTAGTCAGTTACTCAACAGGAACAGTGCCAGTGCAGACATTGTTAAACTTCTTCTCCTACATGCACTTCATGCAACAGTAAACTCTGCTGTAGGGCTGGGTTCTAAGGTTGTATCAGTACTGAGACACAAATGAGAAGGTTTTCAGCCATGGCTTTAGGGATGCCAATGTCGGTTGGCCCACTACTTTGGTTTATTACATGGATTAGCATGAAAGTTTTATACAGTCATTCATTGCCCTTCGAGGAGTAATTACAATGATCCCAGACATTTCCTTTAACGCTACCGTGAGGATGACATTTGTGGTTTTGAGTAAAATGGTTCAGACATTCATGTTTCCCGTGATTTGTAATAACTGTGATGATCCTTTAACATTTCATCAGGTCAAATTTCTGTCCTATACTTTGGTATATGACCAAATACCTGCACAACTACAGGAATTGCCATTAGCCTCTTTACTGTACTTTGTGTTTTGCACTGATGTGCAAATGTTAGCATACTAACTGTTAGCATACTAACACGCTAAATTAAGATGGTGAACATGGTAAACATCCCAGCAAACAAATAAATGTCCCCAGGACTTTTGCTCATTGTCCTCTCAAAAAGTCTGCTAAACATCATTATGTAGGGTTCCTGTTTGGTTGCGTTTTTTTTTCTATTTTATTTATGTGAAAGAAACTATGGCAAACGCATGTAAACACATACAAAATAATCAAACTAATGTTTAATGCATTTAACTGTGTCCCACTTTATGCAATACATCAGACCAAACTCCTCACACATGTACAAGCACTTCGATAACAAATTTTATTAGACTTCCCTTCCAACTTGCAAACCATTAATTTGCACACAGCTATTTTCTAAAAAGATAACACAATATGATCATTACCACAATGTGATTAATTATGAAGTGGTAATATTGATTCCTGCTAGACTACTCTTCTGAACTTAAGAGGAATTACTGGCAGCCATTTAGATGGAACATGTAACAACAGCAGCGACGCAAAATAAATACCTGAAGAGAGTGTATTACTGTAAGCTGAGCGCCAGTGTTTTATATACTTCTGAAAATTCTGCCATTTCTTTGATTTTATCTCCTAAAGCACAATGGATAAAGTAACTACTGCTGCCCACAAAGTTTAATTTAGTGTTTCCAGACAAATTTACAAGGAGCTGAAAAATGATGGGGCTGACTGAGAGGAGTGTCTCAACCAGCCCTATAGCAGTAGACGTTTTCTGACAACTGGAGGGAAAATTCCCCGTTGCTGTAACATTAGCCCAGAGTGAATTTGAACCATCTTTTCTTGGCCAGGTACTGCCAGGGAGTTTATAATTGAGTTGAGACTCAGGAAATACTCATTAAGCCGTTGTCAGTCACCAGAGGAGGTAACGCTCAATGTGTTTAGACACCACTGAGACTGCAGGTATCCCAGAGCCCGTCTCTTCTCCAGCTGGAGGGCAAAAGTGTGTGTGTGTGTGTGTGTGTGTGTGTGTGTTTTTTTGTTTTTTTTTTAGACTCAGCATGTGTCTATTCATGTGTGATCGTGTATATGGGTTTAATAAACCCACAGGTCTATGGAGCACCATCTGCCAGCACAATGTTTGATCGAACAGGAGCTGGTTGTGAGGGACACCCCTGTCACCCACTATGTGTGACAAACTATTGATTGAAACACCTGTTTATTGTCTTGCTCTTTCCACAATCTCCTGTGGAGCAGCTGCTTGAATGGATGGAGTTTATGACATGAGGCAGCAATAGCCTTTTTGCTGGTAATTTATTTTCTATATAAAGTTGCCTGTAAATAAGAACAGACAGTTAAAAGCATTCAAATGTCTCCTGTTCCTAGTTAATTTGGCATTAAAGGGGTTTTATGTATTGATCTATGTAACTTGGCATGCTGAGTTCTTTGTAAATGATGTAAGGACCTCACCCATTTTGCATTCAAAAGTCCACTCTTGAGCATAGTAATTTTAAAATGAAACATTTATTGGTACACTCAAGATTTTGACCTTACGTCTTCCATACATTATATTACTCCTGATTTCAAAATGTCATATCGGTGAATAGTATTTCACTGTGTTCTACTTGATGTGATAAGTAAACAGGCTTCAAGGTGTCCAGCCATTGATCGTTTGATCTCCCCGTCTGCCTCAGATTAAATTGATTAGAACACTATATATGTCGAAAGCAGGCAAAAGTGGAAAACACACTGACAACTGCCACTGCTGCTCAGTTTGACACTGAGCAGAGCAAAGGATTTGTGTACAGCGTGAGGGGATACTGGGTCACTGCTCTTTAGCTGATAGCTGGCTTTAAATGTTAATAATATTCTAAATATTTCTGAAAAATAATAATAATTCGCCAAATGTTAGCTGGGATTGGCTCCAGCCCCCCCCCTGCGACCCTTCGGGATAAGCAGTATGGTTAATGAATGAATGAATGAATATTTCTGAAAAATAATAATGACTAATCTGAAGAGGCAGTTGAAGGACTGTAAATGGGTAGAGAAGTGGAAATGGGATGAAGGATGCAAAGTATAAATGGGTTTTAAAAGTTGAATAAAAGTCATAATGTAAGAAAGATGTGGAAGACATACTGTAATTTACATTAAGTCGTGCTTATAACGCAAAGACCGTAGCTGCTATTGGCTAAATTTTATTTTGTGCGTGTGAAGGAGAGAGAGAGAGAGAGAGAGAGAGAGAGAGAGAGAGACAGAAGTAGGTTTGAATTATTTAACCTTTAAATGCAGACAGAGGTCACAACTACTAAAAATAGCTCAATCCACCAATCAGAACGGAGGAGGTTTAATCAGCTAATCAACATTAGCTGTGTGTGTAACTATCATATGTCATATATATGTCATCGAGACAGAAAAACCTGTACAAGTTTCAATCAGAAAAGTCACCACCATTCAAAAATTGTAGGTCGTATCGGTGAAATTACCTCACTGTCAGCACCAGAAGACATTGCTGAACATGTATATGTATAATTTGTGTGGCTAAGGCAGAGAAATCACAGTTTCAAAAGTTAACTCATTTGTGTTTTGCTCAAGACTGTGGGAGCCAAAATAAGATTAATCAATGAGACAGTTGAAGGACCAGGACACGTTTGTCTACGTCCTGATGAAAATTGTGGAAACAAGAGCAATTTCGGAGCTGATTTTACAGCTGTCATCCACTCTAGTGATGATGTCACGCACTGTAGCCCTCAACATTCCACCACATCGAAAACTTTGTGAAGGGCTGAAAATTTTATGAAATTTAATTTGCGACTGTGTAAAAAGTATGAATGATATGAAAAGGGTGAATTAATTGGAGTCCAACATGTTGGAGTGGAGTTTCTACGTGCGTGTATGAATGTCTGGGAAGAGGCTGAAGATGAGTTTGAATGATTTTCTAATTGTTTCCCATTATAACGATTCAAAGAAAGTTCATATATGTTTCACATTTTTAGTGGATTTTGAAAGGCTGTATAATACCCAGAATGTGTGAAAGATGTGGAACATTTTGATGGTTAAATGGAGTTTCTGGGTGAACGTTTGAATGAGCTGGAAAACCTTGAAAAACTGTCAAATTTAAACATTGAAAACCTTGAATATTTTGAAACGTATCTGTTATGAATGAGAAAAGTAAAAGCCACAGTGTGTGTACTAAACAGCAATGTAAATGCAATTGAAGGAATTTAAAATTATGAAGTAGCTTTCATAATTTGCCAACCACACACGATTGAAAGCTTAAATGTGAAAAATAAACATGAAATACTATTTTAGCACTGGCACTGCTGCTTTAAATCCAACCATGTAATGCTCTATAAATGACACGAAAATTAAATGTCATTCGCTAACAAAAACACTTTCGTAGTCATCTAATGTAACTACACTGTAAAACAGGCTCAGCTGGAGCGGTAGTGGCCATCAGCTAGCCCATAAATCCCACGTAGAAATAACAAAATTCCTGTGATTAACTCTTACATAAAATAACCTTTTTTGAATGGTTTGGTTTTGTCGTTTGTTATTAAAAACTGAAAATGGATGCATTTTTTCTTTGTGTGTGTCTGTGTGAAAGTGTGTATTCCACAGTGTTCATGTGCTCCTCTGTGTTTTGTATCAGGGGTCGATTCAAAGTGTATACATGCACTCGGAGGCAAATCTACAAAGCAGGAGAGAGCTCTAGTAGCATTTTCAGTGAGACAGATGGATGAAGTTTATTAAGCATGTGACAGTTAACACCCCCAGTAGGGAGACAACACTGCAGCGGATAAATAAATGTTGGCTTTACCAGCCCCTACCTCCTGTTGTTTATACACCAGAGTCAACATTTCTATTACGCATGAATTATGGCAACAAATGATTATTGCTGCTATGATCATTGTGAATGCCATCTTCTCCCTGTATATGGGGCTATATTTCTCCGATTGTTATATAGATTGCAGACGCTGGCTGGTCAGTAAGTTGAGTTTATATCTAATTTGGAGGTTTGCATTTCGAGAAAGCTACTTTGTAATCAAGAACACATCTCCCTCCCTGGCTTGCGTAGAAATGTAGAATCACAATGTGTATTGGAAGCATGAATGACATGTGTTCATTTAGGGTTTAATTCATCTTCAACTTGTGCTTTTTTTCTCCAACATCAAATCAACAACAGAAATAACAAAAAATATGTGTGAAGATTCTAAGAGCACAGCAAAGGCCACAAAATCTCAAAGTATGCTAAGTAAGCTATGATTTTACAGATTACGTTGAGGAAAACAGTTTGTCTTTTCTAGCAGGGCCTAGGAACCTTGATCTTCGATGCCCCAAAGCATTGTGGAAGATGTGTGTAAAAACCAGCTCTGAACCCTCAGGAATCTTTAAAATGGATGAGCATAAACCTTGCGTAGTATGCTTATACTTTGATCCCATAATGCATAGCTTTAGGGACCTACTTTCTCTCTTTTACCACCCTATATGTTCTTACATGTAGGAATCTCAAAATGTGGATTGCTGACGTTTCCCTAGAGACGTGGCAAGTGTTTACTGGAGCTTTTAACACCGGTATGCGAGCATGAGGTTGCATATTTACACTATGATAATGTTTCTCAGCCGTTATCCTATCAATTTGATGGTAGGTTCGGGCCTCTAGTGGACAATTATAGAGCTTTCAAGCGTTGTTAAGGGGTGTTACAGTAATGTAAAACATGGCTGTAATTGTTAGCTTTTGCTTTAGGTGGATTAATTTAATCACACACATGTCTATTCATTCATCTAGTAATACTCAAATAGATTCTCTAACATTAGCAGACTTTGGTAATCACTGAGGATGTTTCACAGTAACACTGTGTATGAGTCCTCCCTGATGCAAAAGCTACTACTGCATGACCTTGACTTTGTCTTCCATTCTACTTTTTTCATTTTCTGTCTACCTTTTTCTCCTTGGTAGCCGTCTGTCTTAAGTACTACTTCCTCCATTATTCTCCTTAGTTTTCTCCAGACATTACAACTGTTTCCATTCTTCATTTACTTTTTCTTGTCTCCTCCATATATACAGTGTGTGTGTATATATAATATGTTTAATGTACACATATATAACTTGCTTTTTAAGCTTTGGATCACTGTTTATTTATTTTCCAGACACTGCCAACCACAACATATGAGTTAGAGATTGTGGCCAAGGACATGGCAGGAAGTGAGGTGGGCCTAACAGGAACAGCCACGGCTACAATTACCATCACAGACAAGAACGACCATGCCCCTGAGTTCACGCATCCGCTGGTGAGAAACCTCTTTTTATTTCCTCTCTACTTCTTTTGAATGGTGCATTTTTGTTTTGACCCCTTGTCGCTCACATGTAGCTTCTACAGACATTGTGTGGGAAAACTGTGTTTGTTCCCTCCAGCGAGGTCAGAGGTCAGAGACAGTGAGAGGTGATAAATATAGAGCATTTCTTCAAGGATGCAGGATCATCAGGGAAGATACTTCCCAATATCAAGTTTGAAGCAAGATCTCCTTGTTACGGAAGGGCTCTCTAACTAATTAGATTGATTATTGAGGAATGTAGTGAGCACTGTGAAGCTATTTTTGTCAAAAATGCAGTCAGGTCTACTTTAATTGGTGTTATAAATTGATTGATAGAAAATATGCCATTTAGCAGATTACCATAGTAAATTGTAAATGGACTTTTACTTGTATAGCGCCGTTCAACCGCTGAAACGGTTTCCAAAGTGCTTTAACTGTAATCTATAGCGCGGTCAGCTATTAAGCCCAGGGTTGGTAGTTCGATCCCGGCTCCTCTGTCCACATGTCGAAGTGTCCTTGGCAAAGACACTGAACCCTAAACTGCCCCCGGTGGAGGCCAGCATGTCAGCTGCGTCGCCATCGGTGAGTGAATGGATGAATTAGACTACTGTTGGAGCTGAGATTACTGTTAAAGCGCTTTGGGAACCGTTTCAACGGTTGAAAGGTGCTATACAAGTACATTACAATCACAGCCAGAGATATGACAGTAATTACTGTAAACTGTCAAAGGCTAGTATTCAAATAATAGCCATGGGTGTGGCAGGCCAGGTAATAAAATTCAGGTAGATCACAGTAATGGCTCACATGTTAAAATTTAGAATAATTTCCACTGTACTAATTGCATCAGTACAACAACACAGCTATGTCATATTATATCTGCTGCTTTGGGTTTCTTTATTTAATAGATATACTGTTTTCATTCATTGATGTATGTACTGGAATTATTGCTTTGAAATTCTTTGAATTAGCATCAGGGTGCTGTCAGTGACATCAAAGATTTCCCGCAGATCTTGCGCCGGATTGCTTTTAATGCAAAACACCTGAGCGGGAAGTGTTAAGTTGCATTGAAAGTATTTTAACACTGATCAAAAGGACAGCAAGGTAGCACAATTAGTATGAATTAGTGAGTAAGGACAGTATCTCCTGTTAAAATGAAAAACTAAGAGCAACAGACTGGTTAGTATGACATGACTTTGTTGTTGTACAGACGGAATTAACGCTGTGGAAATTTGGAATTTGTTAGGATAAAACGTGGAGAATGTTCAGTCATTTCAGACACACAAATGTGGTTTTGTTTTTTCAACAGAAATACTGTCTTCCTTCACTAATTAATTCCACTTACTTCTACTTTGCTGTTCTTTCGATCAGTATTAAGCCACTGTCAATGACACTCAACACTTCCTAAAGATGTTTCACACTTAAAGCTTACCAGAAAAGAAAGGGATTATGGTCTTTGAGCTGCCCGAATGCTGTTAACGTGAAACGCCTTTGAAGGAAGTGTTATGCTTCATTCACACCTGAACAGCAAAGTAGACACAACTGGTATTAACCAGTGACTGAAAACAGTATTTCTGTTAAAAAGAGTAAGGCTGGTGAGACATGACTTTGTTCCTGTACTGATGGATTTACCCAGAGGATTATTTTGCTGCTCACAATAATCTTTTCTTTGTCCCATCAGAAATGAATCATCTTCTTATTTAGAGATGACTGAATTCTGATCTGTATCTCATAACCCCCCCTTAGGAGAAATAATGAAAAAAATCAATTAAAAAAATCAATCTAAGACAAATTTGCCTGTCCAGTTTGAGAGTAACAGTAGAAACACAAGAAAAACAGGAGTTATTTTGCTCTGCTCATAGGCTTCTCAGAGTTAATGAATTTTAGATACTGTATGTCTGTTGCAGGACAGTGTGACAAATGGCACATGTTTTCATATTACACCCCTTCTGGAAACCCCTGCCATGATGTTTGCTATAACACTGCAGTGTTTGCTGGGCAAAGTTGTTTTTCTCAATGTGTCCTCCATGCCTGGGCTTGTCTGTCTTGGACATTTTCCAAATATGCTTAAGAGAGATTGAAGGACCAGGAAACAGCACATGGCACCAATAATGCGTGGTCAAGAACTCATTTCACTTCATTTGTGCAACTAAAGGCATGGCTGGGCTTTAACTTGGACTTTGGGACCTTACTATAGTGCCATAATTTTCCTCTTTCTGTGGCAATTTAGCTGAGATTGTCAAAATGCCAAGATGGACCAACGGGGTATCAATGTATGGACCAGTTATTAGACAAACTATTGAATATATTTCTCTGGCAATCTGGCAACTACAATCAACTGGATGTTTATGTTTATCACTGGAAAATGTTAAGAGTGAATAAATGTGAAAAGTCTTTCAGCTTCTTCTTCCCATTTCATTTTGCGGGGGCCTTGAAATGAAAGTCTGTCAGCAGCTAGGTCCAAAGCAGCATATTTCTAAATATATTTGTTGGATCAGCATGGAATTCATGTTGGCATGAGACCTAGCAATTTTGATGACCCCATGACCCTCCCTCAAGTGCCACTACACTACACAACACTAGTACGCAGGCTGCATATGTGTGTTTGTGCATGACCTACACATGTATGCTTGTATTCACATGTGACAATAAAAGACCTCAGGGTCCATGTTTTTTGTTTGCTGTTGTTTTGTTGTACACTGTTGCTCTAAAGATCATGCTCTGGTTTAGAAGCCATTTGAAATGCATTTGTGAAACTTAAGTTTATATGTAGATCTTGTTTAGAAATACAGAGCTTAGACACTGAGACAAAGGTCTGATTGTGCAGGCTCAGTTATTAGCCAATCAAGTTTTCTTTCCAATCTCACTGTTATCTGAAGAGCTGATTATTTCAGACAGATCAGTGTGGTGAGAGACAACAAAGAGCATTTTAAGATTTTAACTTTGGATTGGACTGAGACAAGAGGAAGGCTATTTCTCAGGAGCTGAATTTCTGAAGTATGAGAAAATGGTCAAAATCTCATATTGATGTTAAATTAAGCTCAGATATGGAAGGTGTTGTACTTTATTCTGAGTTTGTGAAGACATTAGGTAAACACGAAGGAAGTGTTAAACTTGCATACCAAGAGCAAATTGAAACAGGAGCAGATCAGAAAACGGGGAGGTCTAAAATGTGATCAAATATAACAATGAAAGCAGGGGAAATGGGGAATAAAGGCCAGTCTCTAACATGAACCTATAATTTAAATAAAGGCCTGGTTCTCTTTGCAGTTAAGGTATTTGAGAATTTACAGTCACACAGGATTAGAGCTATGCCCTACCAAGCAAGTAGAAATCTTATTCATGTAATAGACGAATAAATCACTAAATAGACTAAAGTCTTCATAGTGTTACAATTGCTTATGCCAACATTTTACACTTTGGGACTGCTTGACAGAGTGACTTACCATTCAAATCCTCAGTAAACTTCACTGCACAGTCGCACAACTAACCTTTTATGGAGACAAGTCACCTGCATCATGCTCAGTTGCTACCACACATACCCCCACCTACACATTATAAGTACACGTTTTCACCCACTCAAGGTCTTATAATACAGTAGCTTTCTCATGTAAAGAATATTTCTGTCCTTGTTTGCTAAAGGTAAAGCTCGGGAAATGCCGGGCACAGGTCACAGGGTGTGCATGTGTGTGCAAAGACACATAAGTGTATCTGGGTGACATGGTTGCAGAGGCAAGATAAGAAAATCTGTGAGCAGGAGTGGGAGTAGACATGTTGTGGTTCAGTGATGGTTTGTTTAGTCAGCAATGCCCGAAGGCATCAGTGAAGAGCTAAGAGACTAAACTGGTGCCTGCCAGTCATGCTATAAAATAAAATGTACATGTACACATTTGCCAAAAGCAGTTGCCATGACTGTTTTCTTTTCCCTCTTCATCCCTCCTTCTGTGAAAAAACAGGGGATAAAACTGGAAAAAAAAGAAAGATGTCCTGTAGAAAAAGACCCTCCCTGTGCCTTAAGGGGCAGTTTTAACATTGAGTTGTGCCGTTCTTAATGGAAACGCCCACAGCTGTTAGCTTTTGAGACACATCCACATTGAGACGCTTTGCCCCAACGAAACCTGCCCTACAGCCCTCCCATGATGCATTGGGGTGTCGGGGGAGCTTGTAAAGAGCGCAGCTCAGATGTGAAATGTGTACAGCTCAGAGGCCTCGGCATGGCCGTGCAGAGTGCACCATGGCCGTGGCCCAGTTAATGTTCTAATTTTTCACTGGGAACAGATCTGTTTAACGGCATGGAGAAATGGAGCTTTTAAAAAACAAGTGTTTGGAGACGCTAAGCTCTCCGTATAAATCCTCTATACCCTCCACTCTCCCTGACTGCACCCAACCTGCCCGTGAATCATCTATGACCTCTCAGATGACCACCATCACTTTGTGAGTGTGTATCTGCTCTGGGTTTGTGTCAGTGGCAGCTCTGAAGCTTTCATCGTATAAATTATTCAACTAAATATTGAAGTCTTTTCATAGAACTTTCTAAAACCCTTTCCTTCAGAAGAATCTTAAGTTGTCTTTTTCTGAAGACACCACCTCCTGCAGACCAGATGTAAGCTGCAAAAGCCCGCCTTCCAGCGTTGTGAGCAGAACTCAAGCAGAGAACGAAGGAGAGAGGGATGAAAATGAGTAGAAAGAGTCTCATAGGAGGATTCAAAGAGAGAGCAAAAGAAAAAAGCATGGATGTCCAAGAGATGTGTTCCTTCCTGTTATTATTCATTAAATCCAGTATAGCTGGGTTTTATGAGATGGCATTTTGTTTGAATTCAGCAAACATAATCCCCACATAGGGTGTCTGTTTTTCCTCATCCCTACCTACCGCAGCTCTATGCATAGAGACGGCAATTCATAGCTTGTGAAGTCTTTGCCTCAGACCGTCACTCCAGACTGTGTAGATCCTCAGATCAGCCAGCAGGGAATCTGTTCTCCGTTTCCTCCCCAAGTCATCTTTCTGTGGTGAAGTTATACTGTGAAAGAATTACAAAACAAGTGAGCATGAGTTTGGTGCTTTCAAAAAGGAATAATGCTCAGCTCCTGAATATGGTTTAAAGTAGATATAGTTGTTCCTGTTGTTACATGGTCGACTAATGCAAACAGTGGGAACAATCAAGTTTGGAACCACGTCTTCCACTGCTTTCTCGTTTTCTGTGTTTTTTAGAAAATTATTATCAAGGATTTGGAGCTTCATGTATTATGGAGTCATAGCAGTATAATGACATTCACAAGGACAGGGACAACAGCGAGTGTAAACTGAGCGTCTGAGCTTCAGGCCTCTGGGTGGGCTTTACCATGGCAACAACTGATTGACAAGAGCGGGTCTTGCTAGGAGACAGGCTTCCTATGAACTTTGATACAAGACTTTGTTATCAACAAGCACCCGGAATTGGTTATGTACGGTTAGCAATTCAAGATATTGGTCCCTTTTTATAGCATTAAACATTTGGGAGGAGGATGAGGCTACCTAGCATCCACATGGAAGCTAGTTACCCTAGCTTGCAAAGTTAGCATTGACTCAAACAGACATGTTTGTTCATGTTATTGCAACACTTGCTCAGTCATGGGCAGCTCCTGCACAGTCAATGTTGTGTCCCGCATTATAGAAAGGAAGAGGAGCTAGCTAGTGGTAGCTGTCCTTTCTTTCTTAATGGGTCCAGAACAAATCACAAGTTCAAATCACAGACTGGACTAAGAGATGGCTAACAATGTCTCCCGACGTGCTCGTTAACTTCCTGTGTGTTCGTCAGTGTTGACCAACTATTTTCAGTGGAATGTTGCTAAAGATTGCCTAAAAAGTTGCTAGATGTTGCTAGATTACCTACATAATGCGCAAATGTCTGTGATGTCATTACTGTTAGCATACAGTATATACAAGATTTTATTAATTTAATTAAAGTTGAAGGTCAAGCTAAACTTAACCGACTTGCTTTATTAGATAGTGTTAGCTGCAGGAAAAGGCGGGAGAGAGTGGGGATGACATGCAGCAACAGGCCCGGGCTGGACTTGAACCCTGGCTGCTGCAGAATGGACTTGACCTTAGTATATGGTGTATGTTCTACCAGGTGAGACACCAGGGCGCCTCAGCTATTATTATTTCACAACCATTTCAAATCTCTAATTTCAAAAACCTTTATGTAGGCTGTTGTATAGTCTTCGGAACTAAAGTGTCTAAATAGAGAGGATCACCTGGAATAAGATCTATGTCATTCAAGAAAACATAAAGACAAGTTGAATCATTTAGAACAAAGGAGAAGGAGTTCCCCACTAACTGCACACAATCGGTACAAAAAGACACAGACACACGAGAGCACATTCACTGAGAAATACTGGTGATTGTCTTGAGGGGAGAGCAGTTAAGGCCTGTCCAAAAAGTTGCTAGATTTATTGCAAGATGCTTTAAAAAAAAAAACATCAAACAAAATACATTGTTAACAGGGCCTTAAATGTCGCCAAATCTTGTGAAAGTTTGGCAACCCCGATCAAGTGATATTACAGATGATTTTTAGTGCCCACTCACACAGATATTGGACAAAATAAATTGCACTACCGTCACTGCAAACAAAAATGTATGCCCCCTAGAGAACACTAATGTAGAGAGAGCTATCATGACAGAAAAAAAAAAAAATTTTGGGTAACTGCATCTTTATTACATCACTCGTGAAAGCAAAGATTATTTTTGAAATTTGTTTTCATTCATTTGAATTTCAGATTGACTTTAAAGCGACAATTCAGACGTGGAAAGCCACTGTAGTCATAATCGCTGATACAATTCTGAAATGTAGAGAATGTGTAAAACCTTTCATAAAAAAGTTTGTGACAGCATGCCAAACTGCCTTTTCTTTTCCCCTTAGTAAGTTCTTTTTAAGGTTGGATGACTCAGTGGAATCTGCATTCCATTTTTTAAAATCATAAGCTAAGGTATCCTTAACTAGGAATTTCCTAACTAGGAATTGTATTATGCTCCTGTAGGGGATTGGGCTCTGACCTTATTAATTTTTATATCCTGTTTTTATGAGGAGGGGAAACACGAAAAAAATGATATGGAGTCCCTGGGTAGCTCTGTCGTCCAAAAGGCCAGATATGTATGCTCCTGTAACGAAGATGAATATTTGTCCTGATGAATTTTACCTGCCAACTGAAACAAAGTTTATCTCCTTGTGTTCATTCTTAGTCTTAGGTGTACTGCCTCTGGGATATAGTGATGTATTGAATTTGATATTACACTGTCTCCCACACTGTACTAAGGAACATCTGTGGATGTTGTTAAATGTTTGTACCAGTTGATGCTGGTATCAGAGCAGATGCTGACATAACCTTGTCTTATTCCACACCCAGCACCCTTTGCCCTTCACGTCTCTTTCCTTCTATTATTTCATTCTTCCTCCAATACCCTGATCACCCCCTTCATTCTCTTCCTCTGAGCTTGCACTCCTTTTCTCGCCTACTCTCCTCTCTGCTAATTCTACACCATGTCTGACTGGGCCTATTTCTCCCTACTCCTCATAATAAGACCATGATGGACTTATCACTCCTGTCACTCAAACTACCTGACAGCCAGTCTCCGATTTTTTTTCTTTCTCTCACTCAATTTCGCACTCTTTCTCTGTGCCTGTCTGTCTGTCTTTCTGTCTGCTTCCCCTTTTCCCTGTCTCTTTTCTTCCTCCCCTCTCTCCTCTGTGATGACCAGGAGAATATGCTCGACTGCAATCCATCTGTCCCGCTGATAAAGACGTTAGCGGTGATGGGTGTAGCAGCAGACACAGGGCAGCAGGGCCCTGTCAGTGCTGGTCTGTCTCGGGGGATGGCTAACGGGTGTCACGGATTAGTCTGGGCCTTGCATGATTGCTTCACTAGCTCTGAGATACACACGGCGCTTACCCTCGGTGATTCGGTGGCACAGTTGGCCAGAAATCGTTGTCACAAAGGGGAAGGGATGTGCAAGGATTTATGCACTGCATGTTAGGTCAGAGGCACGTTAAGGACGAAGGTACGTGTGTGTGTGTGTGTGTGTGTGTGTGTGTGTGTGTGTGTGGGCATGTGTTATTTGACATAGACAAATGCACAAATGGATCAGGTTCGAGTAAGTTGTGGTATATCCTTGAAACTTTTGCAATTTAAGATTTGATTCTGCTGGTCAGCAGATAAAGAATCAAATTCTAAGAACAAAAATAAATGTTTTATCCACATGTTCAACATCATATTTGCAATTATACTTTATTTTACATTTGCTCTGTCATAAAATACCAGATGGTGAAATAAGTGTGCATATATGAAATTTTATTTTTACTTCATGTCAAGCAAGCACGCTGCATAATACAGGTAACCCATGAAGGGTATTACTAGATAATTATATTTAGACATGGTGAATTCTGCGATGCCTCTTGACACCCCTCAGTCTCTCCGATAAAGACTGAAGAAGGAATAGAAAGAAGTGTATGAAAGACCACTTGAAATGGCAACAGTCATATTGTCCCTCAAGTGTGACGTTTGCTCAGATGAATGTTAATGGGAAACCACAAGGCCAGCTGCCTGCCTGTCTCCACGCAAGCTCACAATGGGCTTATCTGAAAAAGCTACAAGCTTTTCAAAGTTTTCTATGTTCTCAAAGGGTCTGACTACTGGTGATACATCAAAGGCATGATCAAATGTGTCAAGTGTGTTGGTTATATCAAATTTAATAATAGGTGTCATGGTATATGGTATTACACCAGTCTACCTCAGTGTTGTGTTATATATTCTACTTTTTTAATTCTATTTTGTATATACTGTATTATACTTTATTCCTGTATTTTAACTGCAGTATTTATGTCTTTGTCTTAGAATCTCTCTCATTTTACCTGTTTTTACTTGTTTTCTTGCACATGGTTGAAGGGAACCTGAGAACCAGAGAAGAAACGACTAATTGTTGTGCAAATGACAAATAAAGAACTTAGCAAGATTATTCTAATTCTATTTATCCCTACCCCTGCCAAAATTATGGGACCTGTTATTGAGGTTGCAAAATGAAACTTACAACCAAATAGTCTTTAAACCTGTGACATGATACACTGATGCCAGTGGTTGATTTATATTTACATAAAATCAGGTTATGTATAATTACTCATTGTAAAATATCAATCTACATCCCATTGTACATAAGGAGTATGTAGAAAACAGACAGAACTTAGTAAGGAGGTCTTGTTTCAAAACAAAACAAATCTTTTTATAAAATGTTTTGTTTGGATATTTTATCTTTCATTTATTTATTTATTTACTGCTGCCGTAGTGAATATCTGTCATCTAGAGAGTTGGATTTGTATTATGTGAGTCAAAAACCAGGAATGTATTGAAACACTTCAATGAACCCCTTAATAGATACTTGCTGTAATAATTATGCATGATTCAAACCAACGATTTTGCAGGATGCATCATCTAACCATGTCAGACACAGATGATGCTGGGGGGGGGGGGTTCATGCTCCTCCAGTTGTACCTCCTGCTTCGTTGTCTGTTGCGACAAACACAACAGGGTGGTTGTGGCACTATACATCACGGGGGGGGGGGTTGCAAACGGAAATTTCAAGGCAACTCGTTAAAATAAAACAATGCAAAAGAAACACTGAGATGTCAGCTTCACAGCTGTCCATTAAAGGTTTCTTGTGTGTTGAACACCAGCTGTGCAAGTTTGAACTTTTAAAAGGTGGGGAGTTATAATTGTGAGTACTTTCAAGGACTCTCTCCTCAGAGCTAGTCATTTTTTTGGAAGGTTATGAAATTCCTGCAGGCAAAACTCGCCAGATATTAGAGAGTGGCTGTCCGATGCTGTCCAACATAATCACCAGCTGTATGGCATCAACACTTGAATGGCTGTCTGTGTTTTTGAAGCACGTGGTTATTGCCTGTATCTTTGAAGATTTCAAGTGGGGGTTTTTTAAACTCGGCTGCATTGACAAATATGAGAACTGCTACGTTCCGTCAAGGTAGAAAAGCTGCTTTGCTGAATGTCAGATTCATTGAAAATCTATCTTTGGAAACAGCCCGAGCAGAAGCTGTTCAAATTTAATAAAGACACAGGTAAGCTCATTAACTCTCCAGGCACACTTACTGTATGAAGGATTAAAGCTGGGGGGAAGGGTAAAAAACCAGTAGGGGGTTAGATGGAGAGGTAAGTTGCCAATACACAGACACTGTATAGGATTGTGTGGGAAGATGAGTGATCACGTGCACTTGGTTTTATTTCAGCTCCATGCTGGTACAATGAAAATGGTGCCGTTTTACAGATTTGCGGTCTGTCTACACCTCGCTCTGCTGAGAGTTAAGCTGCTTTTGAAAGCAGATAAAAGACAAGTGGATGCTTGAAAATGTACATGATTCCTGTTTGAGTCTGGGGGATTTCTTTCTAAATTTGACTTTTACCTCTGTGACGTCTTCCTCCGTATTTTGCTTTTGCAAAGGGGCCTAGAAATACTATATTACTGCACAGCTCCATCTTGCAACGTTTTAAGACTTTTAAACATTTCATGAGATTTTATATTCAAAAGGTGCCATTTTACTTTTAGATTCATGCATGTCATCTATTTTCGGACAGCGTGTTGACAGTTGTGAATTTGGTTTGGTAGTTCTGATACTTTTCATTCTTTTAAAGGCAGGAATTTAAAAAGGTTAGCAGGGTGAGAGGAGTCTTGGTGTCCTTCTTTTCACATTCTAATGGTGTAGAAGGGATGGCAGGGCCTATGATATTTGGTGCAGTTTGCACCATTTTGTCCAGATATTTCCTGTCCTGTGTTGAGGTGTTTCCATACCATCCAGCTATACCAAAGGTGAGGATGCTCTTGACCCCAGCACGATAAAATTACATCATACCTTCCCACAGAGGCAGACTGGGATAATTAAGGCCAGGAATCTAACATTAGCCCAGGCCAACGTCCACGCGTTAACAGACCATGTATGCAAGTTTTGTTGAAATATTTTCAATTTATTGTCTATGCCAGTAACATATTTTTTTGTTTTATTACTACTACTACTACACACAAAAACTGCTTCATAATACATCCAAAATAATTAAAGAACAGTCAAGTGTCCACCGTGTCAAGAGTTAGTTGCATAATTGCACTTCCATAATTAGGACATTTCAAGCTCTACCGGACTTGGTAGCTCTGAGAAACTGGATCACTTCCACCTGACAGAACAGCACGTCTTCATTTTAATGCTTTCCTACAGAGCATGGTTAAGTGTACCATTTATTTGTTGCATAGATATTTATTAGAAACATAGAATCAACTCGCGAATGGGGGTTGTGATATTATGGCAAGCATGTTGTCTGTCCCTTGCTTGTGATATATCATTTTGCAGCATTTAGCTGCACTTTCCTCTGGGGCTTTTTTCCTTTAAATGCGCTCCCTTCTCAGCTCCACCTGAGGGGGCTTGGGGGGTCAGCATGGAGCCACAACATGTAGCTGCCCCAAGTTGTTTTTTCGCTTTGATTTACCCATTTCAGTTCTATTTGTAACCGTTGTCCGATACGCCACCTGTCTTAAGAAAGGTCTCTGCTGTGCTTTCTTCAACGCTGACGTTGTGTCGATTTCCCACTTCAAAATAGAGGAGATTGCTACACCCAAGGATTTGCAGACTGGTGAATACCAGTCCACCAGGAATGACACCTAATTTCTGTAAGCTGTTTCATTGTGAAATTAGTCCTACCAGCAAACTTGAACAATTTAACAAACTGGGACTGGGGAATATAGGAATTTATGGTGAAGTGTGTATAACAGTGTAGACAAAATGCATTTTATTTATCCACTTACAGCTCACTGACTAGGAACCATGTTGGGGAGGATCAAATCCATAGCGAGAAAGAAGAGACGGACTTCCAAGACAGTCCGAAAACATGATAAAGATGCTTAGAAAAATATGCTGGAAAAGTAACCAACACACCCAGAAAGCACCTCCCTGCTGTGGTATGGCAAATGCTACTCACAGGCAAAATAGTCCGGTCTCTGGAGGTTTTATGTGATGGCCCACTATTACATGTGTTCCCTTTCAGAGAAAATCTTTGGTGCAGCAGGGACATGTCACAAAGTACTTTACATTAGAACAAATGAACAGCTTCTCGACTGTCTGTCTGGCTGCCTGTCAGTGCAGCCCTAACTTCCATCTGTATTCATAACACATTCTGACAGACATCCAGGAATAAGTTCACCCGTGGAAGAACATGGTGAGCATGTGTGTTTACTTGACTGTAATTCCATGCATGTCTGTGAGTGGGAGAACAAGATGGAAAATTCTGATTAATAAATTTGATGGTTTATAGCGGCCAGTATCACACTCAAAACAGCCATGTTTTTTACTCTCAAGTCTATCTCATTTTTGTCTCCGCCTCCCTGCCTTGTTCCCTTTTTTCCTTTATCCTTCTATGTTATGGTGTTATGGCCATAGCTATGCACACACCAGTCAGACTAGAAGGAAAAGGTCGTGGTCACTGGTTTGTAGCAAGCAAACAATGCCAGCTGGCAATGAAAGACAAATTAAAAGCCTTTATAAGAAATAGGAGGCAATTTCCATAGTAGCGTTAATGAGGCAGAGAGCATTTAGTGTTACTCCATAAAGCTGACAGATGTGTATACTCTTCCAAGGCTTCACATCTCTTTCTCGGGCCCATTGCCAGAATTTCAGGCTTCTTTTGCACCCTCGTCTACTGGAGAGGAGGTACACTGAATGTTATTAGCATTGTTGAGATGAAGGGCTTGTGGAATTATGTTGCGGTTTCAGGAATCAACCAGCTGTTTCACTTAGGTTTGCAGATGTGTGCTACCTTAGCTTCGGAGTCCTCTTGGAAAAAAAATAAACGAAGTAATAAATGAAGGAAACCACTTTCAGGTTGATCACCCGCTCAATCTCTGAGTGAGTCAGCAAAGGGTGAAAGGGTGGGAGGACCACGTTTGGCAAATGTCTGGCCATGGTGATGGGATGTGCTCTAAAACATATGGCCTTATTGCGTGCTAAATTCTAATTGAATTGCCTTTGTTGTTTTTATGTTATTTACTTCTGGAGCCAAACTTTATTCTGCAAGTCCAACAGTCAGCTACATTCAGAAAAAGTCACAGTATGGAGCAACAACATAAAATAAATAGGCCTTTTACTGGCCAGATTTCTGGCCACTCTCTAGCCAGGCCCCTGCCTCATTGGTCCTGTAAATGAGACGGCACCCTGACAGCAGAGCTCGTCCGCCAACAGACTCATTCAGCTCCACTGTCGTGAAGAACGCTTTAGGAAATCATTCCTACCTTCCACCATAACACTTTGCAGTAGCTCACCGCTGTGTGACAGGTGAACGCACTGCTACACTATCATCTGTACATTCTGTTAATAACATGCAAATATTGTATATATACACAGCTCTGGAAAAAATTAAGAGACAACTGCAAAATTATCAGTTCTCTGGTTTTACCATTTATAGGTATGTGTTTGAGCAAAATATATTAAAAATAATTTTTCCAGAGCTGTATATTATTTTGCACAATTGCTGCTCATTTCTTGGTTCCTTTACTTTTATTCCTAGATCTGCAATTCTGCTCCTTTATATTTTATTTTTATTCTAGTTTTGTATTGTGGTTATTCTTACTGTATTGATGACTGTGCTACTGCAACAAAACAATTTCCCTCATGGGATCAAAAAAGGACATCTATCTAAATGATACTGATACTGTATTGGTTCAGTTGATAGATTTGCAATGATGGTAAATTGATAATACAAACTATGTATTTCATGGTACCATATGTGATTTACTTATCGATACCAGCTATTACAAATGTACTTCCACACTATTACACTGTAGTTTGTGCTTGGAGCTCAGGTCAGCATGCTAAAAATGATCACCATGAGATACCATTATTTAACATTTTCTAATTGGCACCAAAAACAAAGTTCAGCTGAGGCTGAATTATTGGAATGTCAGTTGTTTTGCAGTTTGCTTTCCAAAGTATTAGACAAACAATGTTTTTGTGTTATGTGGCCTGATGGCAGCAGGGAAGGGGACCCAAATGCAGACAGTTCAGTCAGGTAAAGTAATTTACTATGAACAAAAAGACACTTACTACCTGGTAAGGAGGGTGGGTACGTGAAACCAAAGTCCAAACACAAAACGCCAGTTAAATCCACAGGGCAGAAAACAAGAACACAAAGAGAATCCAAGACACAGGCAGAGTGATATTGACATGGTCTCGGACCTTGTAAATGCTCAATTTTCTGGGTTTCATTGGCTAGCAGGTGGAACTTGCACCACCACTGTGTGTACTGTGGTATCTTGACTGACATGTATAATGGCACTAACTACACGTAATAATATTTGTCGCAGCAATAACAGGAAATTACTTAGACAATATGAGGTAATTAGGAATTACGTAATTACTGTAATGAATACAAAAAATGAATGCAGACTTGAGGTTCACTAAGATGGACAGGTTTCAAGTACTAACAGGGGAATAAATGCAAACCAATGGATCCTTAGAACAGTAAGTAAAAATACATAGATATTTTTAAACCACGGCAGCATGGATTGCAAAATGGTTAACTTAGATGTACAGGACTTTTAGTAAATACACCACATGCAGGACCTAGCAGTACTTTAAGCAAGAAAATGCCTTTATAATGCATATATTTTGGGTCAGCACACCAAGCCTCATGTTCCTACTGCAGATTTACATGAAAAATTAAGGTCACACCAGTGCACATATGACATGTTACACACTTCAATAACAAACAAGCAAAAGCCAATGTCAAAATCATAGATATAAATAGCACAATCACAACCGAAACTCTGCATTATCCTTTTATTTATCTTTTCTTCATAAGTTGTTTTGCCTCAAATGAGGCAGCATGACATTACCTTGACGATTTATGGGACAGATTATTGAGTCGGGCATAAAAGGAGATGGGAAACAGAAAATCAATGCCACGCTGTAGTTTTTACTCCTTGGAATCTTAAATGTCTGTTAGAGCTCTGTCTCTCTACATGCGTGTTTTTCTTTGTAAGTGTGTGACTTAATGTGCGTGCATGGGTGTGTGTGTGTGTGTGTGTGTGTGTGTGTGTGTGCGCCGTGTGTTCATTGTTTAAGGTCCCAGTGTGTGACTTTATTTGGTTCTTGGCCTGAGCTGCCCCGGTCATGTGGTCATCTCTTTCTGAGAGTGGACGAGCAAGAACCGCTACTGTAATTGGCTCTCAGTCCGGGGCTGTGAGTCTCAGATAGAACACAGCCAACACGCACACACACGCACACACATACGTTCACTCACATGGATAAAAGCAAACTTGAAGGTGGACCTTTTTTCCCCCCTCTTTTGCCATCTCTCGCTCTTATTATGTGTTTAAGTCATTTCAGGCCAGAAGCTCTGCCTCATAGTTAGTCATTTCCTTCTAGTCTTTCAGGTGACTGGTTGCTTTGTGCTCCAGGTGGAATTGGGGCCTTATCAGCAGCAGGGCAGGAGCCCAGTGGCCACATCACACAGAATACAGCGTTTCCTCCAACTGCATGACTGCCCCACATGATTAAACCCAATCTGACCGGCTGTTGTCTGCGTGTCTGTACTGTATTTATTTGTGTGTGTGTGTGTGTGTGAGGGAAGGCGAGAGAGCTTGCAAAATGTTGCATGTGAGTCTTATCTGCAGTTTGAAGTCCAGAGGAGGTTGATGAGCCATGGGAATGCCAATGATGTGCATTTGTTTCTGATCACTTTGTGAACGTGCAGTGGGAGCATGTAGGTAATGTTTGTATAATAGCTTTCAGTGCTTCAGGGGTTCTTTGCTAATGTTAAGGCAACTGTTGTTTAAATTCTAGTGCAGCCCACTTGTTTAAAAAAAAATCAGGCCTCAGCTTTTCTTATGTTTTCGACCAGCCTCCTATTTTTCACATGACACTTTTGTACCAGCCTGCTGCAGGCTTGCAGGACAAAAAGACCAACAATGCCCATGTGGTTACAAACATAACCTCCTTCTTTAAAGAACATTGCATTTCTATCCTCTGTGCCCTAAATGACTGTGAATGGTTCAAAGTGTTTTTTTTTTCTTAAACAAGCTTTGGTGAATAAAAAAGGGAGAACAGAAAGGAAAGAGAAGAAATCAATGTTTGTTTCTCTTCAGATAAATGCATGGAGCCAGGCAGTGTAAGGCGGTAAGAGGGTAATCTGTGAAACAACAATACCGTGGGCTGACAGGAGACGCAGTAATCTAGGCTGGACCAGCGCTATCCTTAAACAGAGTGTTCTGTGTCTGAAAGATTACACTGTAAGCTCTGACACCATAATGGTCCTGACACACACACAAACACAAACACACACGCACGCACTCACAGAATTGCTTCTGCCCATCTGCAGCTTCTGCAAGGGTACCCCTGTTCACAATGTAGTGTTTAGTGGGAGCCTTGCTGGCTGAATGCATTGATAGGAATCTGATTGAGGCCTGCTGCCAACAATGAGCAGAGAGGTGAGTGATTGACACTGAAAAATAAATGAGATGCTCTGTGAAGAATCGACGATGGCAGACACAAATAGTTTATTCTGTTAGGTGTGCTGTTTGTCCATGCATTCATATGTCCTTCTGTGGGTCTTCTTGGATATGCCTGCAGAATATCTGACTGACATTCTTTCTTTCTTTCTTTCCAGAAATAGTCTCCTCTTTTCAGCTGTAGCCTTAAGTTCTTATAGAAAGTCTTCATCGATGCCCTCCTGTCTGTCTCCTCTGTCTCTGAGTCCAGATTGATTTGTTCTGTTATACAGCGGTCTCTAGATTCAGGTACTCGGTTCTTCTTGCTCTAATGTGATTTGTCTCTCTGTCCCCTCCAACAGTTTGAGGCGTATGTGTATGAAGGCTCGACGGGTGTGGTGGTCAACCTGACAGTAGACGACAGGGACGACCCAGACACGGGGGCATGGAGAGCTATCTACTCTATAATTAACGGAGATCCTACACAGAGCTTTGAGATCCAAACCAACCCAGACAACAACGAGGGAATGCTGTCTGTTGTCAAGGTAAAGTATATGAAACTGCCCCACGCATTCATATACTTCAGCAGGTGATACGATCACCCTGCCCTTACCTTCCCAATGATTTCCCTCCCCCTTTCAGCCTCTGGACTACGAGGCCACTGTGTTCCATACGTTACTCATCAAAGTGGAGAACGAGGATCATCTGGTTCCTGATGTTGGCTACGGCCCCAGCTCCACAGCCACTGTCCATGTGACAGTCCGGGACATCAACGAGGGCCCCGTCTTCTTCCCCGACCCCCTGACTGTCACCAGGATGGAAAACATTCCTGTGGGAACCTTTGTGGCCTCACTCAACGCTACAGATCCAGATATATTACAGATACAGAGCATCAGGTGAGGAGCTTGGGGTAAAGTCATGTGGAGTCGCAGTGAGAGTGATTGAAATCGGGATGCAAAACTGTGCCTGTCTTGTATGTAAGAAACTGGGATGATAGAATGACAACAGAGAGAGAGAGTTTGTGTTTATGTGCGATTGAATGTCATCTGCTGTCGCTTGCAGCTCAGTATTGTCAGTAATGAGTTTTCTGACATCCATTCAGTTTCACTCTGTTTAGTATCGTTTGCTAATGGGACTCTTTGAGCAGCGCTTACATTTTTCTTTGGTTTTTTTTTACATAGGAACAGTTTCTTATGTCAGTGAGCTTTCAGATGATGATAGCAATGTGATCTGGCAGGTTTCAAAGTGTCAATGATCCAAAATCTTTGCCTGCCAGGTCATAATTTGTCCTCTTTTTGTCCTCTCATCTGATTCACATTTCCTCCATCCTCTTTATTCATCATTCTCTTTGCCTGATAGGCTGCGTTATCTGTCTGCGTTGTGTAAGCAGATGAAAGATATTGCCTGGACAGTCTGCAATTTGCTGGCATAGGTCTAACCATTCACCCCAGTCAACTGGAAAGTCACAGACTGGGTCAGCTCATTAACTTTAACTCTGTTACAGAAAAAGCCCTCCCTCAAATATTACCATCATCATAACAGGAAGGCTATTATTTTCACTGCGCTACAATAAAAATTATTCCTCTTGCTGCCAGAGGGAGCCCCATAGCGTGTGCTGTACTGCCTTTTACAAGATGGAGAACTCATCATTGCATTTATTGGCTTTCAGGCCTAATTTATACTCAATTTAGATTGCTCTTTTTTCTGCACCCTTGGAGTTATATATCGCATAAAAATAGTGTTAAGTAAACACATGGGGATAATAATGACCCAGGGAAATAAAACTCACCAGATCGTGACTTTACTGCTCAAATTATTGATGGTGCTTTATGTGCTGTAAAACCTAATCACTGTGTCACTATCAAATGCTACATAAGGTGCAGTTGTTCCACTGAATGTTGTATAGGAGTCAGGACCTGTGCCCATAAAACCTTGACAAGCGGTGGTCTGAGATCATAAGTCAGGTCACATGACCATATACATTTCAAAATGTTTGAGAGCGCTAATTGTTCTCTGAATACAGATTTTGCTCAGTACTGTAGTACCAGCATGCTACTTGAATACTTATATAGAGCCGTTTTTGTTTTGTTCTGGGTTTTCTGTAAAGGAAGACCAAGAAACATCTCTATTGAACACTATCATAGGTCACAAGATCTCTTTAAATCTATATATAGATAGTTTCACAAGGTCTGATTTTGTGTTCTTTACTTAACTTCTACATTTGTATTAACATTGGTCAATGGTCACAATTTGATTTCAAATCTAAAACAAACTTGATTTAGTGAAATGGGAAAACAATGTAGAAAGGAAACCTGTAGAAAATGTGGATAAAATCCAACCAATGGTAACTGTTGAAGCACACACACTTACAGCCATGCTAGCTCTGTGGGGATGTACTTGAGCTAAATGCTAACATCAGCATGCTAGCATGCGCACAATGACAATAAACAGGTATAATGCTTATGCTCACTATCTTCATTTAGTGTGTTGTGTGCTAACATTTGCTGATCAGCAAATAAAACAAAGTGCAGCTGAGACATTCCTTTCAAATGTATTTGGTCATAAAACAAAGTATTGGACAAGTAGAAATTTTGACCTGATGATGGCACTAAATTAACATTTAAGGAATCGCCAAATTTATTACAATTCAGCCTGGGGGGGATATTAATGTCTGTACCCAATGTGGCAGGTCAGGGTCCGAGAGGCAGGGTTCACCATAAAACAAACGAAAAGGGCTTTTATTCAAAACTGCAGGGAAATAGGGACTGGGACAAACGGTAACACAAAAAGTCCTCCTTAACCGGGCATTTCAGTCCCTATCGTGGTGGGGGGTCTCGCCGTCTCCCCCATTGCGGGGTCTCGCCGTCTCCTTGGATGCCGGCTGCTGCTCCTTATGTCCCCCAGCCGGTTGATTGGTAGCCCGTGGCACTCGTCGACTGGTGTGGCTTAGCCGTACAGGATGTACACCCCTTTGCTAATTTGGCCGGGGCCCCGCCTCCTGGGCGGCTGTGGCTCAGGCCTCCAGCCTGGTCTGCCACACCAATTTAATGGCTATCTCTCCAAAGGTTATCATTTTGTTTCACGCTAAACCACAAATGTCAACCTCATGGTGGCGCTAGAGGTAAAGTCAGGGGATCACCAATGTCATTAGGATGCATCCTCTGGGCATCATGGATATCTGCACCAAATTTCAGGGGAATCCATCCAATATTTATATGTTACAACAAAATGGTGGACAGACCAACCGGCGCTGAAGTCCACAGAGCTATGCCGATGCCGCAAGCTTGGCTAAAAATACTGTAGGCTTAAGGGATCTTTGATAAGTAGCCTCTTAGCTTCATTCTAAATTGCTATCAATGGAAGAGTCAATCGATTTCACTTAAATTAGAAACATAGAAGTTAAAAGCCAAAGAGCCTCACTGATTTCATGCATTCAGACTATCCAGGAGCGGAGGGAGCCTCAGCCAAAAAGGTTTTCACCAAACCAAATATGAAGCAGAAACCAGTTATTTTTCTTCATTCTGCATTCAGTCATGACTGCACCTTATCTGATTGTCCTTCAGCAGATATTGATCAGTAACCCATTTACTACATCCATAGCCCCTGAATAGCACTCTAACAGTAAAACTTCCCTCTGACTGTCACTGAACGACAGCATGAATGAATGTGTTTCTGTCTGTTGATGTTTTTTTTTGTCGCGCATACATAGACACACAGTTTTGATCTTTACATTTGGGTTTTTAAGCTGATCACTTAAAGGCCCTCTCCAAAGATTTTGGTGTTGTTTGGTGATGATCTATAGCCTCTGTGTTTCGGGTAACATCTTCGCATCTTTGACTGATCTCCCAGGTCATATATCTGCATCTTTCTAAACGTATCCTTCCTGCTCTGGTCCTCTCAATTACGGCATACATTTCTGTATTTATTTCATGGCCTCTGTGTTTGTCATGTCGTCATTTCATCCTCTGACGTTTTGCCAGCAACGGTGACCTTGAAGTGTCATGACTGTGACCTGCAGACAGGTTGAGGACGTTGTGAAAGGACAGACAGTTGGAGAGTGTGCACAGAATGAAGTGGCAAAAAATAGAGATCTGTTTATCCTCCTCTCTCCTCCCCTGTCTATCTCTGCATAACTGTGCCAGTGTGTTTGTTTGTGTGCATATGTGTGTATGTGGGTCTCAGTGTGTCTGCCCCCTGGGATTCGTAGGTCAAATGCATTTGACATGGAACACAATCGGTGTGACTCGCTGGTCAGAGTCAGTAGCACACAGTGTCCAGCACACACACCCATGCATTGTTGTATGTATATTTGTGAGGACTACATTAATTCTTTAACCATCAGTTCATGGACCAGTATGCTAACACTGGGAGGAGTAATGCACATAAACAGGCCAACCCATGGCAACATTACATTTTACAAAACAGTCTGGTGACACAAACAAATCAGCTGTTAAATTCATTTAAGCAATTAAATTTATTCAACATTTGCATTACTTTAAGCAGCTAAGCCGTATTTGCACAGGCCTATTGTTACTTGGGGTCCTTTGTGATTTATAATAACTGCAGCGGACAATCGTGTTCTTAAACCTGTGCACATGTACGATGTGTGACATTTCTGGACAGCAGCTTGACCCAAAAGCAGACTCAGGCCCCATTCAAACAGGATTAAAATTCAAGTGGGAGGTGGGTAAAAAAGAAATTTTATGCGGCTTCAACTAAATTCATCCTTGCTGGTGGCATTTTAGCCAATGGCAAAATACAGGGCATGGTTCATCCCAGAAGGAAACGCAGGTCTTCATGCACTAAACCTCTGCGATGCATGACTCTCTCCAGTCTTTATGCTAAGCTAAGCCAACTGACTGCTGGCTCTGGCTTCATATTAGACAGCTAAGAGAGTGGTGTCGATCTAAGTCTTGTCAAGAAAGCAAATAAGCGTATTTCCCCAAACGTCGGAACTGTTCCTTTAAAGTTAGAGATAAATTGGCCGTTTTCTGAAAATCTGACTTTATTTGTAGTGGGAAAAAAAGGGATGAAATCAGCAGAGAACATTTTGGTAAGCGGCAACATATATTCATCCTTTGATATGTTAAACCCCACTGACAAAGACGAACAGGTATATGAAGTCTGTAACTGTTTGAAATGATTGATATAGGAACGCTCCTAAATGCAGCACAGCCACCATTAATATACACCTGTGCTTTTCCTGCTGTGACAAGTGAAGTTGTTCACCATGAAAGGGGCCTATTGCATGTGGTCAGCACCACATAACAGGAAATAAAGAACAGGGAAAGGGAACGTCAATGGCTAGAATGCTTAGAACTCATTTGCAGACGTTATGGCAATGATAGACGCCGCCTTTTGACAGCACTGATTGGCTGCTGCAGGACAGGTGTCTCGGATGCAATCAGGTGACCTGCAGCTGTAGGACGCTCACTGAGGACACAAAGGAGGAAAGAGGTGGTGCGGAAGTCCATACGACACCTTGTCCATAAACTGTAAAGATTTTGTTGCAAACTACTTGATGCGGTATTAATCACTGCAGTTTCAGTCTGATGATTTACATGGGATGGCAGAATTAAGAGCAAGCCTTAAGACATCTCACTACCCCCATGAATACTAATACAATACAAATTATCTCTGGTAAACCTCTGATTACAGAAGCGTTTCGCTTGTTGCGTGGGCTCGTGACATTGAGGAAATATATAGCACTTCAGGGTAGTTTTGTACTCTGAAAATTGAAGGAAAGTTTAGTCGGTAAGTTTACTCTGATAGTTCTCAAATCCTATCTTAAACTCGACTCTTCACGCTGCTCTGGTGCCAATCCTGTAGGCTGTGAAGAGGGGAGCAAATCATCTAAATTGTCATTAAGAAAGTTTGGGTAATGTAATTAGTTCTCATTTCCAGCGACAGGACTCTCATCAGTTGTCAAATAACTATTTACACTGAAGTGATTGATGCTCGATGGGAAAGGAAAATGTAAGAGACCTTAACTGCCCCAATTGCGAATCATGGAGGATAGCGTCCGTGCACAGTTGGTACTACAATTAGAGACAATTGTGATTTCTTTTATTTGTTTTCTTGAAATTTCTTCTCTTTTTTTGTGTTTTTTTTCTTTCAAGTGGTCAGAGTAAATATTTGCCGCCTTTCTCCATGTAAACTAGTCAACCGGACAAAACAAACCAGACATTTCCAAAGATCTTTGACACCGCGTGGAGAGGCTGTAGACGGATAAAACAGAATGTTTTGAATGACAGTTGGATAGAAAGTCTGAGGGGGAAAAATGGTTATAGTAATGCAACTGAAAAATATTCCAGTGTGTTCCTGAAAGTGTATGTTGTCACACTTCACTATCTGTCCCAGTTTAGCCTACGCTGAGAGGTCTTCAGACTTAGCCACCTCTCGACTACGACTTCTACATCTCCTCCAAAATACATTTACGTTATTTTCTTCTCCTTGCTTTTGAAAATAGAGAGAATCTCAAACGGCTGGGTCATCCATTATTCAGCAGCTACCTGTCTACCTTCACTTCTCACTCTGGTCATACTCAAGTTAAAAGAGATGGGACTTGAAAGAAGAGGGACCGGAAGCTGGAATGTCAGCCACAAAAACCGGTAGCTTTGAGGAGACGAGGTAAGGGAAGAGATGAGGAGAGAGAGGCAGTGAGACAGATCAGCGGTCAGACAGACGGACAGACTGCAGGGAGGGATGACCGAGTGTGTGTGAAGCAGAGAGGTGTCGAATGCTACAAAGGCTGACCTGTGAGGGGTCAGACAGTGTGATCACCTTTAGATCTGGCTGAAATTGTCCCCGTCTGTGCAGGAGAACCGACAGAATCAGACAGAGAGAGATAGAGAGGATGCAGGACATGAGAGAAGGATGACAGCAAGACACAGCAAGAGATGGACACTGGGAAGTAGCCAGCGAGGAGCAGTTCACCCACTGACTGTCGTACAAGTAGATTGTCATTAATGATGATTTTAATGGCTGAGACTGCCCTGCAAATGTGTCCAGCCAGATATGCTGGGCCAGTTAAATATTGCGGTCGCTGCAAAGCGCGCAAAGTACAAGGCAACGGGGATGAAACAGGAAAGCAGAGTAAAGAGGAAATCAATAATGCTCTCGCTGAACTTTTGCTAACTAATTCCGAAAGTTAGCCCAAAGTTCAAAGTGGCCATGCACACATGACAGCAGAGTACGTTTGTTTTGGCCGGAAGATTGCAACAAAGAAGTGACGCACAACTAAATGGGTTTTGCCTGTGACCACGCCATATGTGGGTTTTGTGTAAGTCATTAGAGCAGAAATAAGTGTTTAGCAGATATGTCTATACCTATACATCATATTTACAGCCATAAACATCAATCTGTGCAACTTTCCACTTGTTTTTTTTTTGGTACCCAGATTTCGCTTTATTTGGCGTGGTGGTGTTATAGTATTGTTAATCACGCAGCACGATAACCCACATTCGGGAGACGAATCCTCTACTGGGCTGCAAGAAAACAATACGATTTAAAAAAGAAAGATGAATCACAATTATCTAACTTTATATAGCGCTACTCTGCAAAGCAAACAGCAATAACTACAGAACCAGTGAAGGTTTCAGGGCTGGATAACAAACTGAGTAACAGAAAGACTTTTTGTCCTTGTTAACTATACTGCTCAAAAAAATTAAAGAAGCACATTGAAAACACATCAGAAACATCATGCTAGATACCTATACTGGTGTGGACTAGGTAATGTGCTTAAAAAGTGTTCTTTTAATTTTAATTTTTTTGAGCAGTGTAATTTATTAAAGTAAAGGAAGTGTATTTGGATTATCTCATTCTATTTGTTGTATTATTTAGTTTAGAGAAATTAAATGTTTCTCTGTTGCTCTGTGCCTGTCTGTTAGTCCACTGTTAATATTTCTATTGAAATGTATTTATTACTAAATTAATCTACAATACAAAACTTTCTCTACCATGACTGGCTTTAGCTACTGCTTCAGTAACTTATGTGGGATAATATCATCAAAACTGATATTTTTCAAGTACAGATTATGTCTAAGGACAAAATGAAAGCACTCTCATTCAGACGGGGAGAGCCCTCTCCTGTTCAGACTGTCTCTCTGTGCTGCTGTGGATTGTACAACAGTTACTGCAGTCTGGTCTTGCTTTTAGTTCAATATTGTAGTTACTGAAGCTTTTTTTCAGGATTATATACATTTCTATGGCTTTAATATTCTTTTTTTTGCGGTAAAACAGATGTCAAAACATCAGATTCAGGTCTTAACTTAATTTTGACCAAATTACTGTGGTTTGCTTTTAGGGCTGAACTTGGCAAAGTCCATCTGTATTTACTTAATTTATAATGTAACCACAATGAAATACAGACCCCAAAATAGTTTTTATGATTGTTCTCTCTCTCTCTCTCAGGCTTAGTGGTAAGTTGGGAGAAAACAAATATTTAAGTTCCAGTGAAAAATACTGCATTTCTGAAATTAATTTAAATAATTGTTGTTGGTTTTTTTAGCTCTATATATTAGTATATTTATTTATATTATTATATATTATATTATATATTTCATTTGTTAAAATGCACACACACGTCCAAACGTCTTTTCTTTCTGCCATGTGTCAGGCCTATAACCTTTAAACAAACAAGGGGAGAATGTGTTTCAGACGTTACGTCACTGTTTGCAATGCACAGGCGTTAATAAGAGAAATCTAAGAGAAATAAATTGTGTAATAGCGAAGCAGTTGTCGGAAAGAGGACAGTTTGAAATGTGATCGCAGTTCCCAAATAGTGTCCTTCATTATCCGAAACCAGTACACCAGTATACCCTCAACTAAGTGGCTGGAAGGGAGAAATGTGAATCTCAATAATAATCATTTGGGTTGGTTTTCATTGTGTCCTTTGGGTGCAGTGCTCTTAATGATGTTAAAATAGAATCAAACTGTCATTAGCCAACAGTGTAAAGTTTCCCCATTACTGCAGATATGCAGCATATTTCTTCAAACCTCACCGCCACCCAATGTGGGACACGGCTGTGTAGCTGCTGTTACAGGCAGCATTGCATCATCTAAAAGCAGAAGATGTGCTGTCAGAAAGTTTCATGGATATGCGTTGCAGATTTTTCATTTCAACACTTCACTCTGCAGAGCGAAACAGGCTGAGTCACGCAGGCTCCCCCATCTTCTCTCCCTTCCCTCGGCCCTTCGGATGTGAAGGGGCTGATTACAGCTAATCAGATGTTTAGATTTGATTCTCATTTCTAGCAGCTGAGTAATGGCGTGCCAAACGCGTGGTTCAGGAGGGAAGAGCGAGCGAGTGAGTGTGTGTGTGAGAGAGAGAGTGGGGGCAGGGAGAGGCTTCAGTCATACAGTCGGTATGCCAGGAAATAATTAAAACAACTCCAAGAGATGCCAAGAGGAACAGGGAGAGAGGGATGCTGTTCTGTGAAGGAGGATTAGATTGCTTTTCTTCCTGTTAATTACAGGGTTATGGTTTTCAGCTGATGCAAAGAGGTGCTATTTTGCACCTTATTATGATAATAACTTTTTTGTCCTGTGTCGTGTTACTCAAGCTTGCTAATTTATGAAAATGTTGCCGCGCTCGGCGAGGACGACACACTGGTGTCACGCCCTGTGTGTGTGCAGATACACTCTTCTACGTAGCTGGTGTGTCAAAGGAGTGTCCCTGCACACGCCTTTCTTTTCCTGCCAAATATTGACAATGCAGACCTTTCATTTCCATCTTTGATTTTCAGCCCGCCGTCTCCCTGCGTTCACTCCACTGTTGCTGTTAAGTCGACACAGTGGGTCTTTGTTCAGCGTGCTCAGCGGAGCGTCTGCAGTTGTTGAGTGGAGTTGGCAGAGAGCCTCCTTTACCTGGCTCACAGCAAACGATAGTTAGCGGGCTAACGGGCTGCTGAAAAGAGCGAAGAGAATCTTTGAGGCTTTTTGAGAAAAGTGCTATATAAATGCAGCCATTTATATGTTAGATGTTTTCATATGTTCCTACAAGCTGTTCCCTGCCTACCTGTGTGTTAAGGTCAGGCTTTGACACGAGACGAATGAAGTTATAGATGCATGTCAAAGGGAACTCCGGTATTTTTAAACCTCGTCCTTATTTTTTACAGATCTTGGGGTCGAAATGATACCAAAATCCTTCCCAAACAAATTTGTAAAAAAAAAAACAAAAAAAAGAAAGGTTTAAAAATATAAATGTCCCTTTAAGGAAGAAGAATGTCGGTTTTGGCCCAATGTTAATGAAATGCTTTTCTTGTGAAGAAACACTTTTCTATTATTTCCAATTAAAGTCCTCAGCCTTTTTAGAATCCGGCCTACAATATGCACATACGTCACTGTACATACCTTAAGTGAAACACCTTCACACACTCCCGTTCATGTCTTCCTTTACACCTTTTTCCAAGTTCACACACTTCGCTCGCTAGCACGCACACAAAGACAAACCTCAACTCAATCTCTGTGACAGATGATTGATGCGACACGCGCCGACGTTTGCTTTCCCCTTTCTCAGCGCTGTCACATTTATTTCCTCTGTATATACCTACTGCACTGTGCTGATACAGAGCAGAAATATGAACAGGTGTGACGTGGGTAATTTGTCCACATGGCCTGAAGCAGTGGTCGGCCAACTCTGGGCAGCTCAGCTCAGTTAAAAGTTGAAATCCAGCCCAGAGCGGCTGACCGAGGTCTTTGTAGGCGACCCCAAAGGAGTCCCTTATTTTTCAAGCACAATGGCTTCAAAGCCAAATTCCCTCTCTCTCTTTTTTCTCTCTCTCTCTCTCTCTGTCTCTCTGCGTCTCAGGAAAAAGAAAAAAATAATGAAAGAGACAGAATTTTCAATATGCCTCAAAGTTTATTGCCGCAGATCAAAAGGAATGCAAATGTTTTTGCCCTCTGACTCATATTACAGCAAATGCCCCACTTTAGCTCAGAGACTGCAGTGGTGGCTTCTGTTCCTCTCTGCCCTGTCAGTGGGACATGGCTTTGGAGAGTTCTGAGTCTGTGCCTCTGTCAAGGTGTTGGTCTGCGCACCTGCACACGAGCCATGTTTTATCATAATTTATATATTTTCCCAGGCCACTGAGCCCATTTCAGTTCAGAACAGGTCAGGTCACTCAGATGACACCACCAGAAGAAAGTACAGCCAAAATGAGATGGGGAGGAGTCTGTGATGACACACTTATTCACAGTCCCAGCCTTATCTCCACTCTCGATCCCTCTCCTTATCTCGCTTTCCCTGCTCTGCCCACCTCCTTCTTCCTTTTCTCCTGCTCTTGCTTTACTAGCCGCGAGTTTGGATGAACTGTACAGCTGTTACGGCCAATAACAAGTTGGCACAACCGCCGCACCTGTACTGCATGTCGCTTGATTGATGTTCTCATATCTATTGCTGTCACACGCGCACACACACACACTCAGCTCTCAGATAGAAACACGCTATTAGCATTGGTTCTGTGCTGCCTCCCTTCCTCTCAGTACGTTAGACTCCAATCGGAAGATCTTGCTGACAGGAGAGAGAGAAGAAAGTGATAGAGGGACAGATAAAGACAGTAAGATAATTTAAGAGCCAACCGAGAGTTGGGACGGAACGAAAAGGGAAAGTGAGTACTGAGAGAAATGCATAATAGGTTATCCTGTAATATGCTGTCATTGCCATCCAAGTGTATGAGTGTACAGCCTTGTGCAAGTTGCAGTGCACTGCAGAAAACTGAAAATGGCGATCACTGATACTAGAGACTAAGCGTGTGTAGTGTGTGTGTGTGTGTGTGTCTCTGTAAAGGAGGTTATAAGTGAGAGAAAATAGAGTTTGCATTAAAGTAAGTAAGTTGCGGAAATTGAATTCATTTTTATAATAGAGTTTCGTACGAGTACAAAACGGTCAGCTTATCAAGTGACCCAACAGAGCAGAGGTATATAACCTTCTCCTCTCTTTATATACACAAACATACAGCCCTTTAAATATTCAAATTGGATGCATTTCCCATTGCCACAGACGGGTCGAATCATTATGCTTTAAAGCCTCATACAACCACCTGGGAATCACATGTTGTGCCGGTGCTGTTTGACACTGATCTTTGTCTCATTATGCGTCACCATCTCCACCTTACTGCTGAGCATTTTAATCAGCCAAACAGTAGTCTAGCTTCCAGCCTTTCCAGTGCCCCTGCCTGTATTCATTATATACTTCTGAATATCTCACAACCCCCTGAGAATGAAGTGATGCCTGCAACACCCTGATATTGGTATGTGGGTGATGAACTTTGTCACTGAAAGAAAGGATGTTTTTCAAACACTTCCATGTGATGTTTCAAGCAAGCCCAATAACAAAGTAAAAATCGTTATACAAGGATTAAAAGTGCATATATTTGCATGTATTTTTACGATATGTAAATCTCCCTTTGACTCCCTAAATCATCTCACAGCTCCCTGGATGGAGGTCCAGACCCGGAGGTGGAGAACCAATGCTTCACAACTCCAAACCAACTTACCTCTTAAAGTCAGTATATGGATGACCTGACCATTCATCCTAGATGGTTAGGGCTGTTTTCTGAAACTTAATGATGCACAGTCTGAGAGGGAGTTGAGGTCATGAATATCCATCACAAGCTCAGCAGGTAAAACAGGGCCAGCTTTAAGGGAGAGATGGATGAATTCAGCGTCTGCTTTGGGAGTTTCATGTGGACTCTAGCTCTGGATGTTTGACTGGGGAGCTGTGAACAATTGGCGCGTGCACGTAAGCACAGGTGTTTGTGAGTGACTTGGATAGAAGAGAAAAAAGAAAGGGGAACTGAAAGTCAACCATTGACGTTATAGGCAGTCTAGCTATTTAAAAAACATAGTCGTATTCTGTATTATCTCACTGACGTGTCTAATATACATGAAATATATGATGCCACTTTAAAAGATGGTGTTATGTTACACTTATCACAATGCAGTAGTTCCCATCAGCATCACCAAATAGCCTAAGGTGTTCAGCGAAAGTCCTCATATCTCAATAACACTGTTTGTCTTCCAAAACATGACATATAAATGTTTTCTGTGAGTACGGTCTGGTTAAAGCTGCTCTAATCAATATTTCTTACGTGAACAAAGGGTCCAACACCTGTTCATAAATGTAAATTAAGTCACTCACAGTGACAAACCCACAGAGAATTATGATTAACTCTGCAGTTCCCTTCAGCTCTATGGAACGTTTTAGCGACTTTCAGCTTATTGTCTTGGTTTTATGGCCCATAACTTTAAAGTTTTAGTTCGGTCTTAGTCCTCTCATCAATTTTGTTATCAGCAGCAGCAGGAGGATGTTGCATATTGACTGTACGCTACTCACCCAGCACCAAACAACAGACAGACAAAGTTAGTGATGAGATGGTGAAGACAGTGAAGCGTATAGCAGCTAAATTGGCAGGTATTTCTCCAGAAATTGCTGAAGCACAAACCAGAGCTAAAAGGAGTGTAGTAGATGTTGAAATAGTCAACAACATAACTTGGTTATGTGTATGTGATGTGTGTGTCAGCTTGTTGTGGACTTGGTGCTTTAAGTTCAGGCAACTCTCTACTTATTTTGGGATTGAAAAAGACCGGGGTCATGGTTAAAGGGACAGTCAACCAGTTTTACACTTGAAGTTCAGTTTACTCGACAGTACCTCTCAGCTTGTGAAAAGTGATAACTCCGCTGTTGTTGTTGAAAATGACTCTGGTGGTGTCATAGTGATGTCATCAGGGTCATCTCGAGTTAAACTTGAGACTTCAGATTTCTAGCAGAAAGCCCATGTTACAATCTGCATGTCTGGAGTTTGAAAGAGGCAGGATTTTAGGACGCAGGCTGGGTCTAATGAAAGACGCTATTGAGTTGCTTCATGGGAAATGTAGGATCCAGTGTTTTTTATGCTTGACCTAGAGACTAGAGTTTAAAGGATCAATAGTTTTGAATGTTGGAAGGGACCAATGGCAATTTTATAACAACATCATGCTACTTGTGCCTTTAGTACTTAGAATGGGCAATCATGATTTGCATGACCAGGATTGGATCTCTTGTCAGGATAAAAGTAACATACATGTAGGTCATTTTAAGTATTTTAGCAAATGACCAAAACTAATATATTTCTGCGTGAGGGCAGTCTGTGTTCACTGATGCATGAAAACTTGTCTCCTACATTTAATGTGTTCTATATGTTATGTAAAAATAAAATTTCACATTTGCTGTAACATTTCAATCCATTTAATATTGTACTTAATGACCCAAGACAAGTATCACTGAGTTAAGATTAATGGGCAAACCATTTAAGATCATTAGATTGATTGTCTAGACACAACATACTGTATGATCGAAGTCAAATGAAACAAGTTCAAGGCACTTTAGTGGTCAACATTTGTATAAGAAAAGTACATTGTCCAACTCGGAAAGTACTTTTTTTTAGAGATCCACCTTCATTATTAATTTATAGTGTTAATCCAGCAAACCTATGTGCGTTAAAATAGGAAAGTGCACCACACTATATAACTACTACTTAGAAGAGGTGCCAGCAATATATCTTACTTAAGAGAAAACAAACAAGAGCAATAATCAGCATTTATGCAACGAGCTCTCCTTTACCACGCTCACTCACTGCTCAGCTTTTATCTTCTCTCTAAATTAGCTCTTACGACAAATGGTTTCTCTCCTATTCTGTGTGTCCCACCCACACCTGCTATTGACAGAAAAACACACACACAGATGCACACAGTGTATGTCAACATTTTGCTCCTGATGCAACTGGACTACAAGTGGACTACAAGTGGACTACAAGTGGACGGCAAGCCTGCGTGTCCCTCCTGCTCCCAGATCCCTTTGAGTTGAAAACTGAGGAACGAGGTCAGATCAGTGTTAGACAGAGCTCATCTGTCTCAACACATCAGATAAGAACTAGCTGTCAAAGAAAATTATTTACAGCCTCAATATGTATTGTTAAGACTCCCGTTTTAGTTTCATTACGCATCATTCTATGTCACGGTTTTGTGGTGTTCATGTGGCATTGTTTTTCTTTTCTTTTCTTTTTTTCTTATTGAATCTTGGCAAAATAGCTGTTTCCCCCCCTGCACAATTGCATACTTTTAACCACTTGACAAAAAGAAGAAAGTGCCTGCAGTTCTGTTAAATTATAGTGTTTTCAGCAGCGGATCATTTCAATTTTGCCTCATAATTTAAACTAACCTTTTGTTTTTAGTAACGACTAAAAGGATGGCTCCTCAAAGAGACTTACAGAAAATTATTTTAAAGCCCCTCATAGACTGGTATTGTATTACGTCTCTGGCCCTGGGTCACCTCTAATGAGACACCTTGACAGTCAGACAGACGCACTAGACTCCTGCCGGCCCAAACCAGGCTCCTCTGTGTCCTCTTACAGCTAAGGTCAGTCCCGTATCAAAACATACACACTTATACACATCACACGCGTGCACACACAACCCCTGACTGGGCTCTGGTGCCAGCTATAGCAGCTCAAACTAGCCCCTAAGGATATAGCTCTGCAGTCTAGTGGAAATAAGCAATAGTAACGGCCTGCTCTCTCTTACACTGGGGTCACAGTGTGTTCCTCATGACATCGCACTTTCTGCCATTCAGGCAAACACCTGGACAAATCGCCTCGCTGTCTTGAGAATTACTTCACAATGCAAGGAGAACATGCAGGCCACGTCTGCTTTGAGTACTGTGTTTCACTTTTTGCTTGCATTTGTGTGCGCACGTTTAAAGTGGACGTGCGTGCTTGCAGCTAAATGAGCGCATGTGTGATCGTGGTGTTTGTGCGCTGTCTCATTTGTTGACTGATTTGTTTGGGCCTTCTCTGGTTTTGAAGATAACTGCGTATAACCAGATATGAATATTCCTAATGGCTTTTTAATGTCTTTCTAATTTGCCCTTTAAAGGGCTCTAATGAACTGTCTCCATGTTTGCACAGAGAGGAGGAACAGTGGGTCTGACTCATTTAGTGGTTACCTTTGAGTCTGCACTAAAGCAGACAGAAGGATTACACTTCTTTAGAACTTGATGAAACATAATACCCTGATATTTTACAGTCTGCATGGCTCCAATGTTTTCCACTGCCAGTGATGGAATATCCCACATGTCTGAAAGTTTATTTGGAATGAAAATGAGCATTTAAGGGGAGATTTCAGGGATGAATCCTGGGGCTGCGCTGCTGATTGCCAGACTCTCTAAAACATGTAGCAGTGGGCAAAGAATGTGAAAATGTACGCATTAAAAAGCACAATGTTTTGAGACTGTAATTGTTGCTGATGTCTGGATTTAATGTAACATGGATTTTTTGAGACCAAAAATCCATTAACTTGTAAAACAATAAAGTAATCAAAGTAATTAAATCATGATGCAACTCTGCAGACACTTTTGTGTCTGGCATGCTTAAGGTTAACTTTATAGAACATAGTGTAAAAAGCATAATAAAAGTAACAGGGTAAAACATTACAAAAAATTAATTTTCCATCCCACCCCCTCATTGTTTCATCATTAAATTTAGATTTTTTAATGGATTAAACAAACAAGCTATTAGCCTACCATTGTTCTCCCCAGTTTCTAGTCTTTGGGCTAAGATAAGGTAATCCAGCTGTGACTAAGCACATCTCCCAAAATATTGAACTATTTCTATAAAGAACAAGATATGTGCAGTAGCAAATTTTATAGTAAAAATAACGAGAGGAGATGACGTTTGTAAAGTATCCTAAACATAACTTTGGCATGTCTGTACTGCAATTTCCTCTTACTTAAGAAAAAATGTATACAGTATAGAAAATGTTTATATACAGTACACATCTGGCAGGTCCTGCCTATTTGGCATCAAGCTTTACTGTGTACATGTGCACATGTGATTCTGTGTCACAATGCGGTGATAACGAAACGGTGATGCAGCACAGAGAACAGAGTATGTGTCCGATAGTGTAGTCAGTGACGGGAAGAGTGGAGACGTATGGAGGTTAATAACCTGTGAGCCTGGTTCTGCTTTATTGGAGGAGCGTGTGTGCTAGAAAAGAGAGACGGGCAGAAAGAGAGCTATATATATATTATATTATATTTGTACGTGTCATTATTAATAGTGCATTTAACCTCGCAGCAGTGACTCTTTTGTTACAGTAAAACATATGTGCTGGTTAAAAGTAGTAATCACTGGCAGGGAAATCGTGTGTGAGTGAGAGCGAGAGGGGAAAGGTGCGAGAAGAGGTTGATTGCAAAGCCATTTCCCAAGGCTTTGTCGCGCTCTGTTAGCTGGAGAGCTCCATTTCAAAGACAATTTGTCTACTGCTGAGCACTTTGGCAAAGAGCGGCCTTGTGGTGAACAAAGTCTGCAGCCTCGTGTGTCTGTGTGTGTGTCTGAGAAACTTTCAGCTGCCTGTGGGTGCCTTTTGTGTGTTCACGTATGAGTGATGTCTCGCATTAAAATAGCTTATATAAGCTTGTGCGTATGTACGTACGTACGTACGCGTGTGTTCACAGTATGTACGTGTATGTGTGCGTGTGTGTCCACATTTGCGTATGTGTACAGAAAAGTAGTGCAGCAGAGCTCTAAATCAATCACTTGTGACATTAACACAGATAGGAGCCCCTTCCAATCACCATCTACCAGCCATCAGTGGCCGGCTGAGTGGCCACATTAGCAGGGTCGTGATCCGCTCTTCAGCTCGCTTTCAAAGCCTGGCCATTCGCCCACAAGATGTTTGGAGAGGTCCTCCATCACCTTCAAGCCTCAGCCCTGCAGGAGCCGCTGCTGCTGCAGTCACCTACACGTGCACACAGGGGTAGAGCCCGTGCACAGGAACCATCTCCGGACCCATGTTCACACCATTTTCTCGTTCGCTCGGCACTCGAACAGACCACACAACATCCCACTTTTTTTCACTGTACAAATCTTAGACGAACTCTTAAGGGAAGCGCCCATAACATCATGACCTCCTGTGACGTTCATAGCCACACTGTCACCAACAGCAGCACGTTGCGAGAGGAAACTCTAGCTCTATACATTTTAAGTACCTCAGCTTGACCCACCCACCCACCACACACACGCACACACACACACACACACACACACACACAAACAAAAAGCTGTAAAGGGACATCATAATCTTAAATCATTCTTGAAATACACAAAAATACATCTCAATTATACAATTATGGATTTCCTTTAATTCTGGCCTTTTTTTTATGTAGCATCTTTTATACTGAACACTGAACGTTACTTGTTTTTAGACTTACTGTACGTAAAGGGGTCTCACCCACTCTTGATCTTTTGCAGTAGTGGATGTCCAAAGTAACTTGAAGAGCTGCCCTTGTAGTTGTTTTTTAGTTGTTTGGATCTAACGAAAGTATGATTGATGATGTATAAATACTTTGTGTGTTTTTCATGAGAATTAGCATTTATGAACTTATGCAACCAGATTTCAAACATCTGATGTCCTAAAATATTTAAATCCTGTTACATTATTTCCTAACGTATAATCCATTTTTTAAGCTGGAGTCAGGAATTCAGTGTAGTTATACATTGTACAGGACAAATATAGGGTTTTCAAATGCCGTGTTGTCTTGTTCTGCCTATGGAGCTGTCTGTCTGTCAGATGCATGGAACCTTAAAATATAGGACCAAAATAAACTGGAATGGCAACTTTTCTGCAAGATTGAGTGTATAGCTGATGTTCCTGTGCTTATATGGTCACAACTTCTTACTCATTTTATTCTCCCAGGTATGCTGTTCTGCGAGACCCAGCAGGCTGGCTGAGTGTGAACCCAGTCAGAGGGACTGTCAACACTTCAGCCTCGCTGGACCGTGAGTCTCCTTATGTCCATGACAATAAATACACAGCTGTCTTCATCGCCACAGATAACGGTGAGTGTCAGATACCAAACTGTATGAAAATGATAGAAGATAATTACAGACATGAACAGTGTGTGACATACTTGAAATAACTTGTAAAACTTTCAGATAAATAAGCATCCATTTTGCTACTTTTCAACTGATATACTAACAGCAGTAATTGGTAGCTAGATAAATAAAAGGCTTTGTAATTGCTCTCCTAAACTGGTGCCTGGTGGATATTTTCCAAGAAACAACCATTTGATGCGCAAAAAGTGTGAAAGGTTTGTTTGGAACAAATAAATTAAGAATTGGATTGTTAGTGATGGCCCTGGTGGATAAAGTGACAAAGAGCACGACATAGAGAAGATTCAGCAGAAAAACTGTTCTGGTCTCACTGTTTAATTTAAAAGTGTAAAACCACCACAGCACCAAAAATGTCATCGAAAAATACTTAAAGTTCACTTTAACTACCACTCGACCCCAATTTTTCTATAAGCTATTTAAGGTGTTTAAATGTGTTTTAAGGGTATTAGTGTGATGCAGATTCAACTTTATGCAATGGCAGCAAGCCAGCGAGGCTTCCCACCATAGATTTATTCTCATTATACAAGAATTCCTCCTGGGTGGTGTGTCGGTGCAGAATCATTGCAGCAAACATGAACAAGTGGAACCAAAACCTGCCTCTGCATACAAGTACGGTACACTCTTGGAAAGGACTCATCCAATCTGTTAGTTTCACCTGGCCACAGTGAAATTGTCAGTATCCCGTGGTGACAATGGGATGGCCTTAAGTGGCACTGCTTATATCAGACCATATGGTCTCTGGTTGGCAGTGTCAGTGGAGCTGCTGCTCTGAGAGTTCCAAGGCACAGATGAAAGTGTCGAGAGCCCTGGCACGTCCCTCATTTTTCTCTTTGCTCCTCTCTCCCTGTGTCTCTTTGTCCCTGTCTCTCTCCCTCTCCCAATCAATCTATCTGGTCTCCTGTGCTCAGGGAGATTCTGACAGATCCATTAGAGGAACTGAGAGATTCTATTAGTAGGCAGCAGAATAGCACCATTGTGTTGGGGAATTCGGCAGCCTTAGAAAGATGAGCGTTGAAGAAGGAGTAATGATGGGGCAGGAGGAGAAGGTGGAGGAGGTGGAAGGGTCAAGGGATGAAGAGAAAGGAAGGTACATAAGAGCAGATAACAGGGAAAGGATATAGAGCCTGGGATGTGGGTAAGGAATAGGTGGATGAAGAGAAATGGTGAAGATTATGAGTGAACAGGGTAAGAAGATAATGTACAGCGTGATATTTTTGTAAGGTTTTCAAAAAAATAATTGCAACACTGTTATCTATTTGCTTTAAAAAATTGTTTATTTTAGGAAATACACGTATTCATGTACATACAGTATGAAGCTACTGTAACTGGCTTAGGTTAACAAAAAGCAGGTGGAAACAGGTATAATGACTCTGCCTGAAAGTAACAAAATCTGCCTCCAAAGCTCACTAATTAATACCTTATATCTTATTTGTTTAGTAAAAAATAGAAAGTGTAAAAATGACACATTGTGGTTTTATGGTAGATTAAGGTACCTAGCCAGTCTAAGTCCTGTTTGTGCTAAACAAAGCCAGTTGCTGAATGAAGCTTCATTTCATACAGACAAGAAATGGGTATTAATCTTTCATCTAATTCTTGGCAGGAAAGAGAACAGATTCACCAAAATGCCAAAATAATTCAAATGAACTTTTTAAGTGTTTTGTGCATTTTTATCTAGGGCTAGGTGTTGAACCTTAACTATTGTTGATGTCCGAAATATGTCAGTAGCACCAATTATCAACAACTGTCAAGAACCAAAATGTGGCATCAAATGCTTGGCCATAGTCATGTTGACTTCTTCATTGGTCAGATTTTTCCAGATTGATCCTGACGTTCTTGTATGGCTGCTTGTGTTTAGACAACATTTAACAGTTGAGTGGTTTGGCTTCTTTTGCTAAATGAAAAATGGATTTTGTGAAAGAAACAAATTTACATTCCTCAAAGTAAGGTATCAGAAAAAGTATTATTTTGGTATCGTACTTCCAATCTTGGTATCACATTTGCACTAGTATCATAACAAGACCAAGAGTAGCTCTGTGAGGATGTACCTAAGTAGGAACAGCGGTTCTTTGAGCAAAATTCTAACACCTAGTTGAAATGTCAGGGTATCACCAAAGGGACATGAGTGTCTGTAACTAATTTCATGATCATCCATCCAATAGTTGTCCAGACATTTCACTCGAAACCACAAATGTGAAACTCATGGTGGCTCTTGAGGAAAAGACAGATCACCAAAGTTTAAAGAATAGATCGTCCTGGAACCATGAATGTCTGAACCGGAAAAGTAAATCGCCAAAATTATTAGGATTCATCCTTTGGGGATATCTGTACAAATGTTATGGCAATCCATCCAATAATTGTTGAGGCATTTCAGACTGGAACAAAGTGGGGGACTGGCCAACCGGCCATAATATTCACTGTACTCCGTCCTATTTATGTCTAAGATGTATGATAGATTAGATGCACTAACGTACACTGCTCCTAGGCCACTATTCTTCCTACGCAGATATAAGCAAGGGAAACCATAAAGAGTCCTGCACCCAGACCCAGATGATACACCCTACTGTATCGATGCTCAAGAGCGTGCAACGTGTGTGTGCACGTGGTTGAAATGTGAGCAGAATACTGATATCCGCTCAACCATCGCCTCGCCTCTTTTGCTGCACGCTCTGTCATTGACAGGACAAATTTGCTCCTTCCCCACGGCGATCTGCTCAATGACTGTATGACAACCCACCTAAGAAGACTACCAGCAGGATATCGATTGACCCTTACATCTTCATCTTTATGTGGAGACCTCGGATGAATGCCTATCTGCCCTGCGCTGGAGAGGAGGAGGAGAAAAAGGCAAACAGAAAGGGAGGAGGATAAAGGAGAGGCGTATGTGAGAAGTACTTGTACACAAAAGGCAATTGGGAAAACGTATTCTTCAATAGGATAAAAATCGATTGAAAGAAACGGATAGTAAGGGAGGTTGGATAGAGGTCATCACATTATGTATATATACAATTATTTCCAAGTATATTTCATTACTGAATATTTCTCAAAAAGAAAATATGCTGCCAGTTACCGTAAGTCTTGTGTGTAACTCAAGGGGTAAGTGTGTTTCTGAAATAAGCATTTTCTCCCTTGTCTTGGGCCGTCCCATAGCCAGTTTAAGCAGATTTGACCTTGTGTGCTAGCTTGAAATGGGAAGTATACTCCTGGTAAATGTTCTGCATGGTTAGCAACAGATTGACTGTAGCTCCTGGTTAACAGCATGAGGGCAGGTCAGCTGGAGCAGCCCTCCAGGCAGTAGCAGATGGTGAACAATGGAGTGAGCATACTACAGGGAAGGAAGGAAGTCAGGATCAAGAAAGAAAGGCGAGGATGGCAGACAGGAATGGGACAAACAAAAGGAAATAGAAGTGTGGAGACGAACATGGGATCTGGGGGTCTGACAAGAGAGTGAAGTAGTGATAATGTTGATGTCAGAGGTCATCTCAGCTGTAGAATTTGCAGTAATGAGTCTGCAGTCTGGAGGTTACACTTGGTTGCCATAGCAATCAACTGCGCTTGCAGGAGAGGTAGACGGAGCCATTTGCCACTCCGCAATGTGCGATTGTCACTGCGTGTGCACACACGTGCATGTGCAATGCGTGAGTGGTCTTTGGTTTTTTTTTTACGTGCACTGGTGCTCACGTTCATCCCTGCATCTGTATTTGTGCACATTGTCTCCCTCCTCCTCCCATCGTGTGTTTGTGTTACTGAGTTAATGAGTGAAAGGCCGCAGCCCAGTTTTGCCTGGGCAGCGGCACCTGGCAGGCCAGCGGAGCATCGCGATATTGTTTGAGGTGATATTGTTCCAACCTGAGCAGAGGGCTTGACGGGCTGTTTATATAAACTCTCAGCAGTAGCTTCTTGTGTTCTGTGCGCCAACAGATTCTCTTCTACTCTCTGATTCCCCGCCGGGATGCCAGCTGTTCCCGCATCTTACCCCCTTCTCCCTCCTGCCCGTTAGTTGTTTGTATTCCGTGTTAGCGGATCCGTGTGTCTGTGTGTACAGTAGGTGGATTGCAGTTGTGTGTTCATCCCGGTTTTTAATGTCTTTGTCCTGGTACACGCAGTGCCTCTCTGGCCTGCCCCCTGCGTATCCACTCACTGCTGTGTGTTGTGGTTCAATGTTTTCTCCTGCTCCTCATTTAAATGTTAAACCGCCTCCTGGTGGGAGCCATTTGTCATCGGGAGGCATGAATACATTATCAAAGCCCCAGTCATCTGAAACACGGCAGCGCACGCACACATACTCGCATGCACGCATGTCTTCAGTGTCTGATGCAACCGAACCTGTTATTAAAAACTCTTAAGATACGCACGGAGGAGAGACCTTCATTTGGACTCGCAACTGAGGATGTGTGTGTCTGTCGATCTGTATCACAATGAGACAGCCTCCACACAGTCAAAAAGAGCTTTGTTAATTACAGGAATATTAAGTATTACACACACATGCACGCACTCAGACTGAGCAGTGTGATAAGTCTCAGCATTCATCACAGTCACATCATATCCCCTCTGGTTTAAATCAAAGCAGGCGGCAAAAGGAAAGAGGGGATGCTGAATTCTAATGGGTCATAGAACAAAACTCATTGGTGCTCAGATGGATGTAAAATTAAATGGTGCTCTGTGTGTGTGTGTGTGTGTGTGTGCGTGCACATTGTGTTTGCCGTGTGTGTATCTGTCCATCTCTGTGTGACAGGTCTGCATAATAGGTTCATCATCTCCTCTCTCAATAGAGAGAAAAAGACTGACAGCGGTAGCCGGCTGTCAGTAGCCGAGGCTACCCTTTGTGTGTGTCCGTGCAGGCGTACCATTGTGGGTCTCTACATGTGTCTGTCTTCGTGTGTGATGTCTGCCACTGTGCCGCCTCATTGCCACACAAGTGCTGGGAACAGTGTGCCGCTCATTGCCGTAATGGACTGAGTATTTTCCCTGTTTCAGGCCAACCCAGATACAATGGCTTCACTGCTAAGTGTCTGCCATGTCACAGTGAGGCAGCCCGGCAGGCTAAATGCAGATAGATAGACTCATGTTATGTCTTTAGCCAGCTGTGATCAGGCTGCCTTAAACTCCAACAGGGAAATAATAAAGCATGATGAGCAAGTGTGTTAGCCCAGTGTGCAGAAATTCTCAGGCCTAGAATAGAATACAAAACAGTAGTCTTATACATTTGTGAAAGCGAATGTTAGTGTTTACCAATAGTCTCTTCGTTCTCCAGTTACAGCTTTTAAATGTATAACGAAACTCCACTAAACCCTGATTTAGTCATTGATGAATCAGTGTTTGATTAATTGGGGATTTGGGACTGAGCTGTTAGCAGATAGAGCCATAGTGAATGCTAGAAATCAGCCATGACTGCCCTCTATAACTTTCCAAAGAATCCATTATACTAGAGCCAAGAGAGCAAGAGCAAAAGAGCAGACGGTGTCTAATAGAATGGTAAATATAGTAACGGGATGCTCAATGTCAAGGACACAAAAGGAGAAACATGGAAGAAAATGAAACACGCTCAAGAGACGATGTAGGGAGAAAAGTGAAAGGTGAAAATTAAGAGATGACAGGACAAAGAAATTGTAGTGAAAATTTGGGCAAGGAAAACAAGGGAGTAAGAAGGTGGAGGCTTTGTGAGGCAGCAGCACAGGTTTATATGAATTTTGGAAGTGTTTACTCGCCTCTTGTCTTAAGGTCGCTCTCACTCCATTTATATATGTCTCACTTGTCAATCCCTTTATGGAGACACTGAGGCAAGCAGGCTAGCTACCATACTGAAATGTGTTCTTAGCCCAGCCAATCAATTATGGCCCTGTGTAGCATTAGGCAGGGGTGAAGCTTGCGTGAGGGAAGGGTGCAGGGTAGGGAATCAAGGCATCTTGACCCAGGATAATGGCAGTGTAATGGGATACGCTCTGGAAAGCGCAGAAGATCACAGCTCAACGCTGTCTTGCCTTCTGTTGCCTCCCCTGTCTTGCAGCACTGCCTCATTAACCCCAAACACACACTGTGTCTTTCTCACTTTAGCGCTTTAGGACCACCTCGCCAACCTCTGTCTCTCTCTCTTCCTGTTCCTCCCTGACTGCCTCTGTCTTTCATTTCTCGACGTGTAGCTGAACCTCTTCGTGAAGTCGCCACCTTGTAAACAGGCTCACGTTGCGTCTGTGATTAAAGAATACCTTTGTTCAGCTTTGGGGAAAAACGTCTCCCTCTGTCGTTGGCTGTTATCAGGCCCTGCCACTCTTGTTTCCTTGGAATACTGATTCATCCAGTGATCAGAAGTTATCACTGCACCTGGCACGCTGAAACAAGTATGCTTCTGCCCACTCAACAAGACAGCCTCTGTTTGAATGCAGTGATGCCAGGATAGGTATTTTGGAAAATGCTGAAACTACTGGTTATGCAGTATATGCAATATCATTAAAAATTCAACCACCGCCTCACCCAGCACATCTCTATCAGGATTTTCCACGATAGCTTCCTCTGTGTAGATATGAACAGCTTTGGGTGTACTTTTAATGACAGTGGATCCAATGAAATGAGATGAGTGGGTAGTGGAGATGGATAGATAATGAAAGATGAAGTCAGATGAGGGAATCAGGCAAACACGGCTGATGGGGGATGTCTTTCAGCTTATCTAGAAAGTATGGCATTAGACTAACATGGGAAATCTGGTCAGAGGCTTAGTTTCCAATGAAGAGTTTGAGACACCCTCTGTGCATGTTATGGTGTGTGTTTATCTCTCTGGGCTGTATGGTGGGAGTGTAGTGTGCAGGGCATGAGGGTGTTTTAATTACACAGCATCACTGTTTCTAAGTACACCTCAATTAACACCTTTCGTGTTAGATATTCACGCACATAAATAGTACATTACCATGGTAAATTGAATATCATTGATAATTGCTTTGGAAGTTCTAAGATACTTTGAGATCTGCTTCGCCTGTGTTGTATAAACATTGTCCAAAATTGTGTCCACATTATTTTGTAGATGGATAATTCAAGATTATTATGGAATATTAAAGGTCAAGCACAGTGATTTTAAGTTGCTCTAGTGGATCAGACCTCTGCTCAGGTTGACGTTGGGCAGAGGTCTGCTGAAAGGATGTCACCAAAGTCAATGTACTAATAACTGTAAAGGCTCAGGCTCATAGACCAAAACAGCCAATGGACTCAAGTGGCCGACTCAGACGCATGCAGGTTAAGTTTAACCAAGTTTACTGTGCCTAAGAATCAATACAAAGTTCAGGAGATCTTCCCAAACAGACAAACAAACAAAGATCCAAAGGACCCATTTACACCTGGTATTAACTTGTGATCTGTATCTGGATACATTACCTGGATAATGAGAGTCAATCCATGGGCCTTGGCATTTACACCTGGTATTAATAAGGTTTCTCGTTAGCTGGATTCTGCTTTTTGATTGTGATGAGATCTCAATATGCAAATAGTTGGACCTATGCTAGTGAAACCATCTTGCTTGAGATGGTGGTTCAGAGAAAAGGATGTTTCATTTATCTCAAAACGTGTTTCCTCGATGAATGTAATTATTACAATGTTTACAATTATTACAATTACAAAATAATTTTTAAATAGTAAAACAGGTAAACTGTTTAAAAGGAGCTTTTTAGAATTTTAGATTTGCCCAGTAGGCCGTTGGATCTTGCTTAAGTGCTGTGAATAGTGCAAGTTTAAAAAACTGACTAATTAAAGTTGTTTCACTTGGATGTGTAGACACTTTTTCCATGTTGATCTGATCACAGTAAATATCCTGTAGCAGAGTTTTTCTGGGAGCAGATCAAAACAAGAAATCTCCCAAGGAAGCCAAGTTTGGTGTTTAATTAGTACAAAAGAGCTCGTAGTGTAAACCTGCTTTAAGCCGTATCAATGCCCTCCTTCTCCAATCACTTGGTATAATAGCCAGCAACTGATAACCCAAACTCTATTCTGAAAGTAATTTGCCAGACTAGCAGCGATGCACCTGTCCCCAGCACCGCTTCTCTCCCCGAAGTCATCTTGCTTAATGACTTGTGCCTATTGTAATTGGCTCTGCCTGGTTTCATTTACAGTTCTGATCAGCCAATCAGATTAGCGGGGTGTCATGTGATAGCGTTTGCCGAAGCCCCGAGGAGACTGATGAGTGATGGGACAGAATGAAGTGGGTTATCTGAAGGGAGTGTTAACAAGGTCTGGGACTAATACATTGGCGAGACGGATAGAAAGGAACGGGAGAATAATAAACCAGATAGGATACTGTATCCTTCAGTATCACAGTGCACAGAGTGGTAGAGGTAGCTGTTTTTCCATGAAATGCAGTGAAGTGCCATAGTGTATATATGACTACTTTTCAATTCTGAATGCTGACTTCACCATTTAATTCACATTCACAATCCATTAAGTATCCGGGATTTTTATCTTGAGGCAGAGTAACGTTGTGTTTTTACGTCCTGTAATTTAGAGTCTGTTATCCTTTAGTATTTAGTATTTTTTTAACTGGACTATAAGATCAAAAGGACATAACTTTGTTTGGACTCAAAGAGGGAAGAAACCACAAGAACTCGCATGTAATACAGTTATACAGTTTAATCAATATTTGAGCAAGTGTCCAGAATATGTCATGTCAGAAACATAGGTAGATCCATAAGGCTTTGCAGTGTTTTACTTTGGACAAGTTGTTTTATTTAATTTGTCTTAAGATTAAAGTTGTGCTAAAATTCATCAAATACAATTTTTCAAGTGAATGACTTTCCTACATTTCTTATTTAGCTTCCAAGGAAAAACTTTGAATGAAACCAATTTCATAAAAGCAAATCTGTCTCATTAAGGGTTTCCTCAACTTCCGTGGGATTTCAAGTCTTAAACCGATGACTGATGAGCCTGGAAAATGTTTCATTTAATGACGTATTTTTCAACCTAGATCAAAGTTGTAATAACTTGACTTGGAACATGGCTGATATAAAACACATACATGTTTTCTGGGTTGTTTGGTGTCTTACTGTGTGTAGTTCTATTTTCTGTGCTGTGATTCCTCTTCTGGCTGTATAATGGTGTAATGGTCTACACTGGCTGCCGAAACACATTTCTTAACAGAGGACAATACAATACAATGCTGTTCAACACATAGCAAAGGAAATGGAAGTATCCCAGCGTGATAGTATACAGACCTCAACATGATGTGTACCCGTTTTGGCCCGTGCTGCAGCTTGACGTGTTTAAATGTAACAGATTTAACAAGAATGGAGGGATTCAGCCGAGCATGTGCTGCATTGTGTATTATGGCTCAGTGTGCTGTGACTGTGTGTCCACTGTGTTTGCTGGAAGACACTGTAAAGTGATGGGGAAGAGATTTAACTTGATTTCAGTAAAAAAAAAATAAAAATAACTCCTTTTGTCCTGCTCTCTTCCCCTCCCTTTCTCATTTTAGATTTTGCCTTCATTTATCTTTTCTCATTCCCCTCTATTACCTTGCTGTAGTCCACCTGTGAATTAGTCTTCCTGACTGTTTAGCTGCAGCATGATGTATTGTGACATTTTCCAATGAGCCATTCCTCATACGCAAGCCCTGCTCCTGCCTTCCTCTAGTCCCTGCTTGTTGTTATTTCATTTCCTTCATATTCTACTTTCATGTGGATGAGGAAAATAATCATAGTAATAACAATGCTGAGTATTTTTAGCCAAGGGCATCATCCACTGGTTGTTTTGTACCTAAGCTGTCCTGGTGTTTATTGGTTATTCTAATGAGAGAAAGAAATGTAGCCAGATAAGAGTAGTCTTGTTTCAGCTTTGTCCTTGGTGATAAACTCTACAAGTAGACCTTTTTTAATCAGGTGAATTTTCTGCTGGGCATGCTCTTGCAAGATGAATTTCACAGTAAGAAAAACTGATCAAATGTATGACTTTGCCAAAAATGAAAATGGAACTAGCTGTAAATTTGTTGTGCTCCCTGCCCTCTCCTCCTCTCATAAAACTTCAATGCTACAACACATTTTCCCCAAGAGGAAAGTCCAAGTGCAAACAGATCATGGATTTTACTCTCACCGCACCATGCTGGGGCACAAATTGATACATTTCAAACCGCTTCTGGTCACAACCCTGTCTTCCCTTCCTCTTCAACAACAGTGGGGCGAAAAAGCCAGACAACAGAAAGAAAACATAAAGCGATAACAACAGAAAGTGACAGTCAGACAGAAAGAAAGCATTAGCCTAAAGCCAAAGTGTTGGGAGCGAAAGATTGTTTTGGGGTTAGATACAGAGGTATAAAGAGAAAGCAGGGAGGGGAGAGAAAGAAAGCTCTGTTTGTAGCCTATAGCTGTGGATTACACCGGACAGCCCTAGGAGTCAATCAGTCTGCTTGCTCCCCTCATCTCTGGGCATATGGGAGAATAACAGGGCTGTCTAACTGTCAGCCAGGGGCAGGTGGAGGTGTCAGGAGCAGTGGTGGACGATGGAGATGGAGCAGGAGGGCAAAGCCTAAAGGAGGAGGTTGAAGGTGATGAATTTGGCCTTTGCAGAATTTCTTCGACTTGCATCTTTCCTGCATCCATCCCACCAAGATAGGGTTCTGCAATACTTGGATGCTGCAACCTAAATTCTTGCAAATACTGTAATACAGGTCTAAATATTACAATTGTACGAATACAAAATATCTGCCTGAAACACATCATGTGCTCACACATTTAGTGGAAAGGATACCCTTTCACCCAGGATTTATGCTGAGTGGATTAAGTAACGGTGCATGAAATAATTTCATACACGTAATATTTTTATTTTATCCAAACATATTTTTTTTGCCAATGAACATGTTGTCAATTACTATTCAACATTTAATATTCATGTTCTCGTGATGCAGTACCAGCTCTTTGTGTGTGTGTGTGTGTATGTGTGTGTCTTCAACAGATTACTGACTTCAAAATAAGATCAAATTTAAATGCTTGACTGGTGTTTTCACTAAGCACAGCCAAGGCCGGCTCTAGCAAGGGGCAAGGGTGGGATGTGCCCACCCAAACGAACGTCTTGCCCACCCAATCAAAAACTCAGATTTTGTTTTTTTATGTCGCAGAATGCATAAATTTCGGTACTGTGTCGAACTTGCGCTCTGATTGGGTGGGCAGCCTACAGCCCGCCTACAGAGTCGCGCAATTCCTCTTACGGTGGTTTTGCGAGAAGGTTTCTGTCAGTCTGAAGGAGACAAGTGCCACTAGCGAAGCTCAGTTTGACCTACTTAATATGATCACTTCCTGTGCGATCATCACACAGAAAGTGATCATATTAATCGATCATCGCATCATGTGAGAGTTCCTTCTCCACACTGGCACGAGCTCTAACCCCCTTTCGTCGCATCATGTCGCGTGAATGGAAGAGGAACTTGGTGATTTTGGGCCATGAAACATCGATCACAAATAGCTTAGACATGGATGAGTTTGTTAAAATGTTTGCCAAGGAAACAGGAGACTGATGTTATAAATAGATAAATGAGGGGTAAAGAATTGTTTAGGCATAAAAGAGAGAAAAAATAGTTTAACATGTTCTGACTTTGCACTGTTGGATTATATGTATATAGTTACATTGAAGTTTGAGTATGGAATTGATTCAGTGTTTCCTTTGGCACCTTTCAGTTTGAATAACACTACACCTTCACTAAGGAGTGAAAAAAAGAGAAAAACATGTTTTACATCTTGTTCTGATTTTGCACTGTTGAATTATATGTATTTCAGTCAGGACAA
>JAVQJF010063676.1:0-38096 GCA_036023855.1 Gadopsis marmoratus | reverse complement strand
CTCAAACTGCTGAAAAAGTGAATGCTGGTTCTGATAGAAAGGTGTCAGAACACACAGAGCATCGCAGTGTGTTGCATATGGGGACCGGTCAGGGTGCCCATGCTGTCATCATGTTACGGTTGATTGGTGTATACTTGATCAACACACACCTGATTTCAAGAAATATGTACAGTCATGATTTGCCTTGTGGTGCACACTGCTGGCTCAATAAAAAAGGCATGTTCTGTAAGCTGATCGGTGTATGTTATATGTACACCCACACACACATCACTTGTGTCAACAAGCTGAAAATCTCAAAAGCAAAAATAGATTTCACTGACAAATTAAATAAATGGGATAAAAAGGAAAATGGCAACCATAAGCATGTTGTTTACTACTACAAATATTAAGCTTATTGATTTTAAATGCTTGAGGATAAAGACTGAAAAATATTTCCCATAATCTTCCAAATCCATCTTCCCCAATCCACCCACAACACTTTCTGCATTGTATCCAGCTCAACACTGAAAACTGTATCAAATGCTTCAAGACAGATGATGGTAAAGCTATTTTTATTAATTGAAAAAAAAGAAGAAGAAATGGCTAGGGACAAGAAGCTCTGTGGGAACTGGGCAGTATGGCTGCTTTTTCAATAAAAACAATGACCTTTTTTCAGAGGTAAAACCTTATTGTAGTACAATTACCACCTTTCCAGTCCCTGTAAAATCCCTGCGGGATGGAAGGTACAACAAGGTTACATACTCAACAAGAAACACTGTAGGTCCACTATATTCTGAATGTAATGTACATTGTATTTGACAGATTCATGTAGACTCTGCTACTGAAATCTACAAAATAGCCTCATCAATATGTGGCCTCCTCATTTACAAGACAGAGATGGGACTGCTTGAGAAAAACAAACACAGCATCGTGTGTGAAAACTGTGTGGGTGCGGAACCAGCATGACTAACACATGCACAGATGTTGCTGCTCATGAACACGTCAATTTCCCAGAGGGCGATGCTTTGACCCTCAAGCTCTGCATCGCAAAATAGCTACAATGCCTGCCATCAGAGAGCAATCGCTACAATATGAAACCTTTCTAGACCATATTAAAGAAAATAAAATGTGATTTTGATCCACACTGTAAAGGTCTTACAGACTACTGAAGTCACGTCATTTTATCATGATCACATGACCTCGTAAAAACGTATGTGAAAACAACAAAGCAAACAATGAATAGTTCAACAGTAACTATAAATATGAGCCCATGAAAGGGAATCTCTGAATACAATATTAGTCCTCTGTTGATTTAAACTACTTTTGATAAGTGCTGCACAAGGGCTTTTATGTTGGATTATGTTCAGTGTGCTTACACAATTACAGCTTACGTTTTGTTCAGCACCCAACTTACCGTAATGGGAGAAGTGCTGAATCGAATTTTCCTCTTTGGAGGGATGTCCTCTTTGTTTTCTTGCGGTAGACCAGGAATCTCCGTCAGGTCAGAGCCCGGGTCGTAGACAATATCCTCATCATCTCCGTAGAGGTCATCCTCAGGATCCGTGCAGCTTTCCCCCCAACCCTGGTAACAGGCGTCCCCGTCTGTGTTAAAAATCACCTGCTCATTACCAGTGTATTCCTCATCAGGATCTTCCGCCTGATCTTTGGGAGATTCAGTGGGCTTGTCTTCTCTTGAACCATCCACTTGGCTCTCCCCAGCAGGTGTGGTTGGGGTCGGCAATGGCTCAGGGGTTGCATCTTCAAAAGCTTTGTCAGTAATAACGGCATTATCTGTAGATTTTGAAGCTTTGGACACCCCTTTATCATCAATATGTTTTCTTGTTTCTGAAGAATTCTCCTCCTCTTCACAAGAACCATTGACCTGGCTTCCATTGTTAGTGACCCCAGAAAGACGTCGTCTATCTCCGCCCGAAATCTCAACCTTATCTGCTTTCTCTTGGGCTTCTTCCTCTTGTGGTACTGTGATTAGCTCCAAAGTCTCCCTCCCAGGACTGGGGCTCAGAAGGTCCTCAGAAGATGAGGACGTGGGAAGCTTTCCCTCTGTCTTGTTCCGGTAACTTCCACGAACTGGAGATTGTCGTGAATCATCCTCACTGAGGTCACCTCCATGTCGCTGGAATCCGTCTGGTGAGTAGAGGGCCCGTCTGCTGACTCCTCTGCAGGGCACACCTTGGTTGTGGTGGTCGACATTTTCAAAAACAGCACTGAGTTGACTAACAGTTGGTGAGGACGCCTCTGTTCTGGAGCAAAGCGAGTCCAGGGAGTCTGTGCTGCCTCGATTAGACCTTGCACCTCGCCAGTCATCGAGGTGCTCATGGGAACCTCTTTTATCACGTCCGCATGGAAAGACTGGCGATTGGGACTGGTCACGTGACTGCTGCTCGAACAGCTTCCTGGTTTCAGAGAACTTTGCTCCAGCACCTCCAACCCTGTCAGTTGATGAGGAATGCTGGAGTTTTATTACTGATCCATCTGCCTTGTTTATGAAGTTGGTGGGCTTGACCAGCTTTTGTGGGGAGGAATCATCACTGCCACTGGCCTTAGCTGTGGGATTGTCTGAGCCCATCTGCATGAACATGTCCTTAATGCGACTGACATGGCTGCCATACTGGCGGCCCCGTGGTTGCTTCATCCGTTCGAGGTCTTTGGGCTTGGAGTCGCCATCGATCCGAGGCTGGTCAAAGGCCTTCTTGAGTGCCTGAAACTCAGCCCGGTAGGCATTACGGTGGGGGGAGGCACTCCGGAGGCTGGTCCTCTCCCCCGAGGCCTCCGTCTTCAGCATGATGATGTCTTTGGATTCAGAGGGGATGTCAGCATCGCCGTGACCTCATTGGAATATGGGAGTGAGTGAGTCTAGTTCGACCTACAACAGCGCTGCCTAGTCTGATCCAGCTGATGTTATAGTTCCTGTAGGCCCATTCACTGCAGAGATAAAAAGGTAGAAACACTGCATGATTATGTGAGTTCAAGAGAGATAACTATTTCAACATGAACACAGTGACATCACATAAACTGAAAGTGGTACTTTCTCATCAAAATGATGATTGCAAAGCTTGAAAAGGGATCATTTTCACTTTCTGTCAATACCACTATTCAGAAACATGGGGGCCAAATTAATTACAGATGCTGAATGTGTAACATAAAAGCTCCCAGTACAAGAGAACTAGTTATGAAAACCTATTCTACTCTAAAAGCACTCAGATAATGTCATTTCAGCATTGCTGTACTGTTTACCTTCTCAAATCAATACTTACTGTAGACATCAGTGTAAGGATTTGAACTCTTTATGTTTAAACTGGTGCTATGCTGCAGGAAATTGTGCTTCTTTTTTCTCCCTCTGTTTACTATAGTAAGCAGTGACCCTTGTATACTGCCACATCCCACAGCGCTCTACACCATCACTGACATAATGGTGGTTCCTCCTAAATGCCAGACCTCAAACAAAGCAATGCATGGTAACCTTTACTGCACAGAGGAAATGCTCCTGGATGCACCAAAAAATTTTTTTTATTTTTTATTTGTTGATACCATCCCATGGACACAAATTTCATGAACTGAAAGACAAGGTTGAGATAATGCCTTTGCTCATTGTTAAATCACTGTGTAGGAGCAGGGTTGCAGGCGAGTATAGCAGTTAAATATTCCATACCTGCAGCCATTAATGTTTAATCATGCTGGGAAATACAATTCACAAAGAGGGGGATGATATATGACACAATACAGCTGATATGAAAAACAAAAAACAACATTCATCTGGGAGACACAAAATGCATTAATCTAAGTTGTGCTGAGACCCACAGCCTGGATGGATGCAGCAGCAGCAGCAGTGGCTGAAACCTAAATGTCCTGGTTCAATATTCATTATTCACCATGCTGGACTCTGACTGGCCCATGGCAACACCTATGTGAAATCCTTGTGCGAAAATGCGTCCGTTTGAACTTGCGGGAGCATCCTGTGCTGCTTCGGGGGGTTTGGGAGGGTTGAAATAAAGTTGGAGGGGCGAAGGATGAAAAGATGAAATCGAGGCTTTAACATCGTGCCAGCGGGATCAGACAAGCAGGCATCAGCCACGCCGCACACGACGTGACAGCTCGGGTTCGCCTCCCCTTTCTGACACTGTTAAAACATTCATTTCACATGTGTCCTCCCGTGCAGACCGATGCCGGGGGGTAAAACATACAAATGGCCGGCCGCTCCTCTATGATGACCAACAAAAAAGCAGCGAGCGGACTGTCAACCGCGAGCCGCAGCGACGCTGCTCCGATGTTACAAAAACAAAAGAGTCAACACTTACGTTCGCGGCTCCGGCTCCGTTGTCGACGCGTGATGCAAATGAGCCGCAGTCCGGAGGGAAAACTCGCTGCAGAAATACAAAGGAATTCTATCACGCGCTCGTAAGTGGTCCGGGGACAGAATCTGCCACTGCAAACAAACCCCCCCCAAAAAAAACGTCTGGAAACACTACAGCCGCCTCAACGCCATTGCAGGCAGCGGGTGATGCTGCCAGTCGCACCGTGTGTGTGTGCGTGTGCGTGTGTGTGTGTGTGTGTGTGTGTGTGTGAGTGGGGGGGGGGGGTGTTGGCCGGACGGCGGCGGCCGACGTACGTCTGCGGTGTAGGACAGGACACACTACTTAGCTGTGAGGACAGCCGCTGATTTGCAAACGCAAAGCCCCATGTGACAGGTGCTGAAACCTGAACTGCGGCAATGGTTTGGTCAGATAAGCTGCCGCGCGGAGGAGGGTGGGGGGGCTGCAGTCTGGGATAAATACCAGCACACACAGCAACTGTAACTTTGGTTATGGTTCATCTGTGGGGGGTTTTGGGGCGGGGCAGGCAGGGTCGGGGACCGCTCAGGCTGTGTGATGAGTGTTCAGGGTTTCTCAAAATGCGGCGCGAGGACCGCCAGGGGGCCTGGGGGAGTTTAGATCCGGGGTGTGGACACAGAAAAATGAGGTACCATTTGATTTCGCTGTTAATTCACTCGTTGAAGATCAAGAGAGTCTACAGTCTCCTCATCCCCCCCCACGCCTTTTTTTAAACAGATATACAGTATACACACACACACACACACACACACAGGTGCAACTATCTCACACACTCCGTATAGCTAAATGCATATTTAAAAAGGCTATTAATTGTCCCCAATTAATAAGTGGGCATTAATATTGAAGCATCTTATATTAAAGAAGATCAGACGGGAAAAAACTGCAGCTGGCTGGGTCACACGGGAGTGAACACAAAGTGTCTAAAGCACAAGACTGACTTCATGTGACAAAGCACTAGAAGGGAAGCTTTGTCAACATCCAAATGTGTTTTATAAGTTTTATAAGCACATAGTACAAGTTATAATTTAACAAAGTTTTACGATAGTTCGTTCAAAAAGTGAGTGTGATTTAGCAGATTAAAGGATACATACACCCTATACGTTTGAAAGAGATATTTATGACATGATTTTATTAGTCACCTTATCAGAATCCCATAATGTGAATCTCATTTATATATGTGTGCAGTCATAGGCCTATGGTCTGCCAAAATATGCAATTTCCATTATTTTGTAATAACTTCAGTCCATGCTGAACTCAGAGGGGGTTTACATATGCGTTCTTTTTTTTTTTATACTGTAGGCTGCTGTTGTTCTAGATTTTTACTTATAACTTCAGATTTTTCAGTACCAGCATTAGAGCGTGAACGATTAGCCTACATGAAAGTGTGTCTTTTACATAAGGTCTATTTTACCTGCTGTACTACAAGAAACAGACCCACATGAGCTACAGTTTTTCCCTTACATGTATTTAGCAACAGCCCTCACTGCTGACGAGAGTGGGAATGTCGCATCTTTCCTAATTGGTCAAAACAAGCAAATGCAGGACAATTAAAGTGTAAACTGAAACTTACTGCAGACTATGCTGAAACAGAATTGGACTGAAATCAATCATAATCAGCATCAAATTGGACACATTTGGTCACTACCGTAGCCTCTTGCCAAGACAGAAATGCCATTCCCAGTCTTCATTACTATGCATCTTAGCGCATGCATTGCCCTATAATGATTGTTGTGATGCATTCAGTCCAAGTCCAAACACTGGCTATGTGAAGATGTTGCTAAGCAACCTAAAAATAATCTTAAGGGGATAAATGGGAGGGTGAGCGAACGGAACAGCCTTGCGCTGCAGAGATGGCATCGTGTTTATCACCACAGAGGAAACCACAAATCCGTTTTCAAACGCGAATTTGTCAAACAGTAACCACACAGTGACCACTGCCAGCATGTTAGCCAGAATTGGGATCCTTTTCTGAGGGATCAAAGTGGTCTCTTATTGGTGGTGGCTGACATCAAGGGGGCACGAGGGATGAGATCAGGGTCCCACGGCCCTTCAGCAGGCCCGACTTGGAGAAAAGGGGCCAAAACATGACCATCTGTCTGCTAGGGCTGTCTCTGCAGGGGGTCTGGACAGATTAGGGCAGACTTCTCAAACATGCATGCCCCCCCTTCCAGCTGGGTTTAGGAGGTCAAGCCCTGATCCAAATTTTGGAGGCGTTAAAAAAGCAATCATCAAGCTGATAGATCAGAGCAAGCGATCAAAGAGCCAACAAAAGACTGTTTAGTAAAAACAGATTTGCTTGTACAGAATTCTATCATACAATCTTTCATACAATGAAAATGACATCCACACGCTGTCCTGGATCACAAGGAGCCATGTCAACAGAAAAGCAGTCACACAGCAGCCGCTCCTAATTCCGGATTAACACAAACAACATCCCACAGAGACGTTTGCATCGTGTTTTTGCACCCGTTTTTTTTTTTTTTTTTTTTACGAGACAACCATCTTTTTCCATCCAGATGTTCGGCCAATGGGAAGTCGCGCTGCGTCAAGCGAAGGAAGGAGGCGGAGGAAGGAATCCAGCGGAGATGCTCGTTATTATGGCTGTCAAGCCCGGTGGCGATTAGATAAAACGTCCCCTTTCATGTAAGATTTGCGAGGATGACGCGCACCATGTCCGCTGCAGCTGTCGCGGCGTGGCTCTGTGCGGGTAAGTATCGATTCGACTCGGAAGCGTCAGGGAAATGTCTCGACGCGGTCGCCTTTGATGCGGTATCCATGCTAGCTAGCCAGCTAGCCTGTTAGCCCGCTGCTGGTTAGCTGCTCTGCCCATTTTTTCCAAGAGGCTGCGGAGGAGGAGACGTGGGAAAAACATGGCCAACAACACACCGCTATATGTCGTTGTACGGCTGGAGTGTAAAAAAAATATATAGTGTTTTTTTTTTGTACAGTACCTTACATCGCCAACGAGTTGTGTGTCTCGTCACTCATACAGCTTTAATGACCTTTGGGGAAAACAGTCCCCCCGGCGCAGGCCTGTGCTTATATGTAGACCAGGTGTGCTATAAATGCCTAATTGCGTAGATAATGCTAGCTTAGCATATGAAGCTATCCTTAAATTACATGTGTGTGTGGGGGGGTAGATGAGATAATATTGATCCAATGCTGAAGTAGGCACAGTGGCAGCATCCCATCTGTTACAGCTGCTCATCACCGGCACACACACACACACACACACACACACACACACACACACACACACACACGCTGTTTGTAGGCAAAACATATCTAAACACTCTCAGTTGCCATGTCATTAGGTACATTTAGCTACTACAGTGGTTGCAGTCTTATACACCAGCCCTGCAATAAATCCCACCTTCAGCATTGTAAATGTTCAGTCTTTTCTAAGACAGTTAAAAACAAAATCAGCCCACTGCCTCACCCTAAAGGACTCCTGTTTTAACAAGGCTCTTAAAAACGTTTTATGCTTTTGTCTAGATGTACAACTAGCAATTATCAGTTGTCATTATCACATAACTGTCATTATCAGTTAATTTGCTCCCCCCCCCCCTTCTTTTTTGATTCATCAATTGGGCCTATTCCTTTGGTCTAGGAAGTGTCAGAAAAATAGTAAATCTGAGCTTGAATAAGCTCGAACCTGCGTCTCTAGAACAGAAAGTGAACATTATTACCATCGTGACGGAGGAACGTATTGCACGGCTGTTGTATTAGTTTGAGCCTGGTGTAACCTACCTGATGAACTGTCAACAAACCGAGTGTATGGTTCAGAACGCCCTTCAAGGACACACGTGTTCCATTCATGCTTTCATTCATTGATCCAATAGTTTACATTGTGCATGCCTGTGATGCCAAAGACAGCGCTTTACATGAGAGACATGTCCATATGGAGCGATCCATGGGCTTGAAGCTGAGAACAGCCCTGTACAGAGATGGTGAGTGTGTGTGTGTACAGTAGTGCACTTCATGTGTTGACCCGCTGCCCCCCCCCCTGCCATAACACAGTGACACGCTCAGCTGGTTCCCCATTAATACTAGCATTATTGCTTTCAGTTGTCTGCTGGCCCACAGACCAGGCCCACTTACTTTTGCTGTAACAAAAGCAGTTTACTGAATTTAAATTTTGTCTAAACCTTGTCCTTTCTAGAAGTGGAATTTCTCCTAAACTATTAACTGGGAGACAAAGGTCTTGTAATCCTGTTTTAACACGATACTGGTACTATACCACACCAGCTCAACACTGTGGATGACAAAGAACTTCTCAACAACCGTTTTAGACAAAATCACTGATTGACTTACCTTTATAGCGCGCTAGAAGATTGAACTAGCTGCTTCATGCCCACGCTTGTCCTTAGTCATCGCCTTCTGCTTGTTGTGACTCCCGACTACTTTCACTTCCAGCTCTGTATTTAGAACAAGGCTCAAACGCATCGAGGGCAGAATCCGAAAGCCCGGGTCCAAACAGTAGCGATCCTTGTTGTCTGTGCTTCCCCGCTTAACACGAAAGAAGCACATGCATTCCTCCTAACCCCCGGACAGCATGCACGTACGGAGCTGATTCATCAGGACTTAAGGACACCCCTCCCTTGTCTCTGCCTCAGCTGGCTAGAGGCCTCAGGTAGCCAGGGCCATTAGAGGGACAAGGGTGGTTTATTCTCTTGCCAATGACATTTTTAACAAAGGCATCACTCCAGAGACTTCAGCCTGTCCAAGGTCAGCCCAGACAAGCATAAAATCTGGTTAGCCATTTCCCCTCCCCCAAGACCTGTTAGTCAACTATTATGGCATTTACGGACATGTGTGTCAGTTTATTATGATTATTCAATGTTTAGTGGACACTCATGTATGTGAGTGAAATTACCAGGAAAGATGTATCTTGTTGTTGTGTATTAGCATGCACTTGTCTGCTTCTACATTTCTCCTGCAGCCGGAGCCGACAGGTTAGTCTTCAGTGGGCAGCTTAGTATTAACCTGTAATTGGTGATGTATTATGTGCAGCGTGCTGTAGTCCATCATCTCGAGAAGGACTGGCAGAAAGTCAGCCTGGCACAAATAAGCAGATCAGATCTATTAGCAGAGCCTTAGTCAGTGATCGCTGCTTACACTGGCTGCTCTCTAAATGGAAGTGACTGTGTTCAAAGGTGACGGGGAAACACAGTCCAGTAGGAACCTGAGAGCTGGGCTGGCTAACATAAGGCTGCCGGGAGGGAGTGTGTGTTAGGCATAAATGTTTGTTGTGAAATCAAAGCTTTAATGTTGATAGGCTAAAACACATTTCAAATCCCATAGGTCATTTCCTATTCCTCAGCCCATTAGGTGAGACCAGACCATCTGGACTCGCTTGCATGTCCTGCCTTGTCTCATCTGTGGATGTGTCACAAGTGTTTACACCGCATCCAGTTGGTCTCCGAGTAGAACAGAATAGCCAGGGTTTGACGGGGAGCGTGAGACTGTGGTCCTCTGTGTGGGGAAGAATTGATGAGGCCCAACGGGACAGATAATAGTAGCGTGTGCATTCAGAGTGGGATCTGCAGATTGACTCGAGTCATCAGCGAGGGCGCCACTGGTGAGGTTTTATTATTGGGTCTCTGAATAACCTCGATCCCAATGTCACAGGTGCAAGAAGAGCTATCGCTTGGATTAGTCATGCTCAGGTGGTTCCCTCAATCTGTCCTTGGAAAGCGATGCGCTGGATATGACCTCGGGTTTCTATAAGTAACACCGCTAAATGCTATTGATTCTATCTAGCTGTGACTGCGCCCTCGGGGACAATGGACAGCGTCTCTGTTTTGGGGCCACAAACAGCCTAGTTTAACGTACTCTTCAGTGCACTTCGATTAGTCAATTTGGCATCATAGATGTGGACCCCCTTATGATAATCTGCAGCTTACTGTGTCACGAAATCCTCTATAACCCCTTTGTGCGCCCTGGTAATGGATAATGCTTAACATCCAAAGATCACATATTGACTTTTGCTTTCATGGACACGGATTAAAATGCAAATCCTGCTCTATTACTCTCTTCCGCGGAGACGCTCCTTGGAAACAGCTTCTGTTCAAGGAGAGGGATTACAGTACAGTAGTAGAAACCCACTTCACTTTGATGCAGATGGCAGTGATGTTGGTTTGATGCCTATGAGCAGATGAAGCAGGAGGAAAACAATGGGGGAAATCTGCAACGTATTGCTGGTGGGAAGGCACACACACAGCTTTCATATGCCTCCTTGTAGCTGCTTAATGTGTCTGGAGTTATGTGTCTGCAGACGCGAGCAGTTCAAACTCTTTTTCTCTCCTCCTGTTGCACGTCATAGCACAGATCTCCAGCTTTCCCCTCCCTCCCTCCCTCTCTCACTATTTCTCTTCCACTTCCTCCTCCTCTTCTTCCTTGTACACTCAGTCTCCCATGGTGATTACAATTTGAGTGCCCACCCACTGAGGAGGGGAGGGAAAAGTGAGAAGAGGAAAAACACAAAAATGCTGAGAGGTTGGTTGAAGACAAGTGAGCAAGAGAAAGGCAAAGCTGGGCAAATCCCCTCCAGTCTCACATCGTGTAAACTTTTCTTAAGGGGCTGCCATTTTTCTTGCGATGCCCTTCACAAATAAAGGTTAAATGTTTGTGTTTGACATGGAGATCTTCCTATATACAAAATCATTGTTGTTTTGGCAGCTAGTAATTTGAGTTTCTGCCTCCACGCCTGGCTGTTTCAGCACTGCATCCTTCCGTGAAGCGAATCATTTGCCTTTATGAAAATGCAGAAGCCAGACAAGTGAAAGCAGACAACTCTGTCACTGTGAGCAGTATAAGTGTGAAGTATGTATATATGTGTGTGTGAAGTAGGTTAGCAAATACTTGTAACCCAAACGTTTGCTTTGTTTGTTTTTGCCTCAATTAATGCCTTCTATTCTAATTAGTGCTGCTGGCAGGTCATTAATGATGAATGAAGCGCACACAGAACAAATAGCAACTGTTTTGCTTTCAGGAGCTCATTTCCTTTTTTGTTTGGAATCTGCATTTCAGTGGTCACCATCTTGTCGAGATCGCATGCAGACCGTAACGTCTACCCGTCTGCAGGGGTGCTGTTCGTCCATGTTCTGGAGAGAGAGTACTTCAAAGGAGAGTTTCCCCCCTACCCAAAATCAGGTATAACACTATCGCATTCCCCCCTTTTTTTGTTGTGATTAATAGTGTAATATCTGCATCACTAAGTCATTTGTACAGGCCGTTGTTGGTGCAGTCATCGTATAAATGCAGTCGTATATTGTCCATCATATTTCACTAAAATGCTTAGCTGCTGTTGGCAACACGTCCACAATTCAGCTAATGGGTCTAAATGTACCTTACTGAATTGGTTCTGACCCACAACAGATCACTGGGTCACCCCTCATTAAACAGCTCTGCCTACAGGTGATGCCAGCAATGACCCCATCACTTTCAGTACCAACCTAATGGGCTACCCCGACAGGCCAGGATGGCTGCGCTACATACAGAGGACGCCGCACAGCGACGGAGTGCTCTACGGCTCCCCCACTGCAGAGCATGTTGGCAAGCCCACCGTCATAGAGGTGGGTGTTTGGACCACTTTCAAAGTGAAGAGAAGGAAGATGAAGGCACGTTTATGCTTATGCTTATGCTTCAAGAAAAGAAAAATGAATTCTGCTTGTGTGGTAAAAGTGTCGGAAAACAAAATGAAATCATTCATTGGAAAGAATCAAGACATATTCAGTCGTTCAAATGGGACAAAGTATCACATGCTTTGTAGTCTTTGCCAAGGCACACATACAGGTAATAGAGTAGAAACACATTTGAATTGATTTTACTGAGCACAGCTAATTTGTATGCATTTAGTTGCAGGACAGTGTAGTGTTACACTCTTGAGTCGACAGACAAATTCCATTGTTTGTTTTATGCTTTTGTTGTCCCCTATAAGCTGCTGTAGAAATGTCTTTACCAAAAGGCCTAACGGTCTGAGTGGCACACATGTGCCTCTATACGGTGTCTCAGTTGGGTACGGGTGCATCTTGCTCAGCCTTGTCTGGAGGGCTGCTGCCATATAAGCTGCGCTGATCTGGGCTTAAACTTTCACCCCTGTGTGTTTCAGATTACTGCCTATAACAGACGTACTTTTGAGACGGCACGGCACAACTTGGTCATAAACATCATGGGCACAGAAGGTAAGAGGTGTCAGTGTGAGAGCTTAGAGCAAACGGAGATCAGACTCCATCTCCCTGATTAAAGCCTCAGGGGCACGTTCAGTAAATGTTGCCTCTGATTACTTTTGTATATTGAGAACTAATCAATCATTTCTAAAGAAAAACAACTTATGGTGTTGATCTAAGCATGCATATGTACAGTTATAGGCAATTAGCAAACTATCTGCCAATGACATGAGCTGTGTCTCAAGTGTGTTCACACTGACAAGTGTTGCAAAATGCAGTACTCATAATGGTCAAAAGGTTGAGTGTGGAACACTGCACACTTCTCACCCTCGATGGTCGCCACCTGGTCTAAGTAGCAGGGAAGGGACCACCACCCTATGAAAATGGCGGCTGCGGTTGCAATTAAAACGGTGAACAAGTAGAAGCACGTTCATTTTTATTCAATTTTAATAAAATTGTATTGAAGTCAAGTGAGCAAACAAGCCTGCGGATATTTTGGCCGGCAACAATTGTAGACAAATGAGACGGCCCTATCCGGTCAATATCCACACACTACGCTAGTAAGTACAGAGTGTACACAGTTTATTACATGTAAGTGTACTAACGGAAGTATCTGAATTGAGACACAGCCCTGCTGGTGAGAATATCTTGACAACAGACTGAATCAGTTATTTTTAGTCTTTAGATAAACTGAAAGATGTCTCAGTTGTTGTAGGCAAGCATCACAGGTTGGCCATCATAAATCAGTGTGATATGTTCTAAACACACAGTCCTGTATTGATACAATAAGTTCCGGTTATGAATTATCACTGCATATCTATAGGAAGCAGCCGTTCCTGCTCACCTCTGTGATTACACCTCACGTCTGTACATCTGTATGTTTGCACAGTGGCTTGTTGACACGTCACGGTACATGCAGTACACTATGAGCCGAGATGGCTGAACTCGCAGCAGATGTTCGCAGCGCTAACACAACATCACTCTCCCTATGCTGTGATGTCATCGGCCATCAAGTCATAACAGAGCAGAGCAGACACACCAGCTCCGCTGGACAGACGGGGGAAGTCAGTGTCAGCTATGCAGCATTAACGCATTAATGATGTCTTAGTCCTGTCTTCTTTCTCCCTCATCTTAATGCCAATCACCTTTTTCACATTTATCTCTTCTTCATCCCAATGCAGAGTTCCCTTTGCCCTACCAGGCGGAATTTTACATAAAAAACATGAATGTGGAGGAGATGCTGGCCAGCGAGGTGCTGGGAGACTTCCTGGGAGCGGTGAAGAACGTATGGCAGCCTGAGCGCCTCAACGCCATCAACATCACATCTGCGCTGGACCGTGGCGGCCGTGTGCCCCTACCCATCAATAACCTCAAGGAAGGGTGAGGGTTTTGAAGGTTTTGCCAGACTTGTATCGCAACATTTGCAAACTGTGCAGGATAAATGTTATAATTTAGGTATAATAACTCATTTAACAGTCTAACAATTTCTTTACTTCTCTCAATCAAACAAATTGCATATATTTTCAGCCCACGCACATGCTGACATTCTATTTAATTGGGGCCTTGGGGATCCACAGCTCACTGTGAATTAGATGAGTACACTTGGCCATCAGAGCTGACAGACACTGTCAGTTGGTCTAGTTCAGAGGGGAATAGCCCACATGAACTGCCATAAGTTGTGCATCAAAGATTCATGCTGACGTTTTGGAAGATGAAAGCATACATGAGAAAACTCAGTGGAGGAGAAATGCTTTAACTATAACAAGGCTCAGCATGGAAAATGGGGCTCCATCTTCTCTTCTCTTCTCTCATGCTTTGTATTTCACTGCCACCTCCTCCTCTCTAGAGTGTATGTGATGGTTGGTGCTGATGTTCCCTTCTCGTCATGCCTGCGGGAGGTGGAAAGCCCACATAACCAGCTGCGCTGCAGTCAGGAGATGGAGCCTGTCATCAGCTGTGACAAGAAGTTCAGAGCTCAGTTTCACATTGATTGGTGTAAGATTTCTCTGGTGAGTATTGTCAGATTGCCCTGAATTGAAAATTGCAGGTTCTTTAATGCCAAGGCAAGCGGGAACAAGTACACTACTCCTGCTTGTGCTACATAAGCAATGTTTTTGACACACCTTTTTCAGTTTATGCAACCTACGGTATCGTTCACAAATTCACTGAATTAACTCCTACTTATTTCTTAGGTTGACATCAACAAAGTGGTTCCGGTATACATCACCCGTCCTGACCCAGGCACCGGGATCTTGCCTGAATTTGGGGAATATAACCCCCCGTCTGAGTCCCTGAAGGGCCGGGACTACTTTTCAGACTTCCTTATCACACTGGCTGTTCCCTCCGCCGTGGCACTAGTCCTCTTCTTCATCCTCGGCTACACTATGTGTTGCAGACGGGAAGGGGTGTAAGTGTGCCTGGTCTTATATTTTTATGCAAATATTGCACCACACACCCCAACAAACATTTGAGGACAGCACAGAAACTGTTACTTAAGTATATGAGAACCAAGGGTGGATAGTGCAGGATATTTAGATGAGAACAATAATCTGGACTGGAATTGCAGCTTGTCATTACCATCCAGTTGTACGGCCCATTTTTATTAAGTTCCCCATGAATATCTGTTTTGTTTTGTTGATTTTTTTTTTTCCATGTACATCTTGATGTTCTGAAGCATAGCCAATCATCCACGATAAATCTGTTCACCATCCTCTCATCATTTACAGGCTGGGAGAGACGTGCCCCCTTGTTCACTCAGTGTTCCATGTCCCATCACCATTTCCACCCCGTCTTTACCCAGCAGTCCATTCACGTGTGTAGATGTCTGTTTAACTATTAATATTAGTATTTAATTCATCCATTTTGTTTTGTTTCTAGGGAAAAAAGAAACATGCAAACACCAGAGTAAGTGTTTTACCTCTCCTGTGTGTTTCTTTATTTTGGCTCTGTTTCTGTCATCCCCCCCTTTGGTTTGCAGTTGTGTCATTTATGTTATTGACAGCTTTCTCATAACCATTCACATCCTCATCTGTGTGTTGACATCCATTCACCCAATGGGCTGCTCAAAAATTCAATGACCAGATGTAGGTAATTAATGCTGTAGCAGTAACTAATTGCTTAAAAACATACAGAAATCTTAAAGACTAAGAACATACCTTGCACCCTAAGTCAGACGAAGTCACAGCGATAGGTGAGGGTGGATGTTGTATTTCTGTAGCGCTCACCATAGCGGATACAAATGGATTGCATATTTAAATATTTTGAATGTGTTTCAGTAAATAAAGCATTGCACACGGGATGAGACAAATTAACACCACCAGCCTTGACAACAACACAAGCCCATACATGTTAACATCACCGCATCTCCCCTCTCCAGCATCCAGCTGGTCCACCACAGCTCCATCCAGAAGTCCAGCAAGGAGCTGCGGAGCATGTCTAAGAACCGGGAGATCTCTTGGCCCCTCTCCACCCTGCCCGTCTTCAACCCGGTCAGCGGAGAGGTGGTTCCGCCCATCCACCCCGACAACTATGAGACCACCAGCATGCCCCTCATGCAGACACAGACGTGAGTTGAAAGATTATTGGGTTCGGGTGGAGGGGAAATACACATGCGGTAACGCAGCATCGGAGTGAATAAACACATGCACTCGTACTCATTAGCAGGCGTGCAGGTGTATGGCTCATAGGAGTCAGCTAAAGCTGCAGCAAGTAAGCCAGGCCTTTGGAAAATACATCTGCTGCTTAAGGAGTTCAAGCTGTCCCATGATTTCTCTTAACAGGCTTGAAAAATGTGCTATTATAAGCACAAAATGCTTTCACATGATAGGAAAGGCTCTCGTAATGTACGTGAATGTCTGTTTACCACAACATCATTGTATTTCAGGAATCTGCAAAACCAGATTACAATACCACAGCAACGGCCATCAGGTGAGTATTTCCTTCTACCTTTGTGTAGTAGGTTTAGCCACAGGAGAAGATGTGAGAGCAACATTTTAGCTTTGTTATTGTGGTGCATGTTTGCTACATCTTTGTATGTTGAATAAGATGACTCTATACAGATAATTCAAATGTTGGAGTCATAGTTATTCTGCTGTGCTGCTCACAACCTGTCGTTATATTATCTCTCTCCGACATCACTGTAAAAATAAAAGTTTTAAGTGTGTCATTATTGAATTGGACACAGAAAATAATTTTGCTATGGCTCTGCAAGAAATCAGGAATGAAACCTTCTCTAGTGGTGTCTTAACTCCTGCAACTCTGGTGTCGGTGTGCATGGTGTTCAGCTGCATGACAGTTCCAGCACTAACCTGCTGCTCTCTCTGTTCACTGCTAACAAAGGAGATAATTATGTCATGTCAACATTTCGAAGGCTGGAGGTAGGTGCTGCGGCCGGTTTATGAGCTAATGTATAATAGAGTAGAAGTTATTTCGGCTCATTTCTTGCTAAAGCAGCACCAACAGTGTATCAAAACTTGTCAATAAAGTTTTACATTAAGTTTTTCATATTTATTCCAGGTAAATGGTATTCCTGAGGAGAGAAAGGTGGCCGAGGCACTGAATTTGTGACCAGAGGTACCAGTGTCGGAGCTGATTCCATATCTGTATCTTTGTTTTTTGTCTTCTAACATTTGTGCCAATCTGCATGTCTCAGAAGTGTCTTTACAAAGATTTAATCATCCATATGCACTTACACCTTGGAGAGTGAGAGTGCAAAAGAGAACAGAAGAGCTTAGCTGATACAATAAAATATTTTTAAATATTTGTATAAATGTTAACTGTATTTCTACTTGCTTTGCACAATGGAGGAAAAGGGAGTTTTACATGGAAATGCTTTAGTTATCACATTATTATATGTAATGTGTCAAATGATAATAAATTCTTTCAAAATGTTTTACTCTTAAGTACCTTTGTCTCAATGATAAACAAGATGCTAGTAATCTCCTAATGACATGAAAAAATGTTTGTCCAAAACAGCACATTTTATAAAGGTATTATAAACAATGTACAACAGAATAAAAGGCATTTATAAATAATATGGATACATTTCATTACATCACAAAAGAAATATACATGTAACATATTTCAAAGAGGCCCTGCACAGGGGTATAAATAGTTGTTGCTTTTACACGACCAACAAGATTTATTAAGGCCTGAAACAATTACCAAATGTATAACCGTTGATCATTAATAGACGAGAAAACGTACTGTTGTAGTAAACGTCACACATTAATTAACTGCAACATAAAATTCTCATCTATACAATGAGGTGATGACTGGTTATAGGAATTACAAATCAACTTGGCTCTTTTTCAGTTTGAGAACACAACACGAATTGCACATCTGTAGAATCTGTTCCACTGCAAAGAAAAGAAAAATGCATTCTTTGTGGACCCAGGTTTTTCTTGTAATGCGAAGCTACATAAATGTGTAGAAAACCATTAACACCACAGTCGTTTACTATGCCACGTTAGATGAAATATGCATCTAAAAAAACTATGCCGAATGAGCTTGACAAAACACTTGATTTACCCAATAAAAATGTGCCAAAGCATCTGCACCGGTACCATGATAAACAATGTCTTTTACTGCAAAGATGAAAAAATTAAAAGTGCTAATCTCTCTCAAATGTCTATGAGGAAATATAGACAGACACACAAAAAATATACAATATTTTTCTTTAAGCAACAGAAACATGTCTTTCAGTGCATTACACAGTAGTTGCTTTTAAATGTTGATGTGGCCCTGATGCCAAGTGCCTAACAGATGGAAGATTGTGATCACAGGCCAAGTACATACAAAGATGTACTGTATGTATAAGCCACTGAGAAGAGCTGTATATTCAAAGGCATTGTCTAAGAAATCACTTTTACACTCACTGATCAGGGGGGGGGGGGGTGTTTAGCGGATAGTCATATTAAACCAGTGCGTTGTCCACCAGAGCTATGAGGCATGTTTTTAACAGCAATGGAATGATAAAAGGACTAAAAACAGGTTAAGTACTGCTGTATAAAATAAAGTCTCATACAAATATACACAGACTATGCTAATCGGACAGATGGGCGTTAGACTGTAAAGGCTCAACCTCTGCAATGTGTATGAGGCAGGTTATCATTTGAGATGCTGGGATGGGTACAAAACTATGTAATACTTCCTTCACAAACAGCAGTCATGAGCTGTACAAGTACAAAATACAAGTACAAAATAAAACGAAGCCAAAATAACACCCCAACCGTATAAAATATAAGCTTAATTTAAATCATTAAATACTGTACATATCACACAGAATTTCAGAGCTACAGCAGGTGACCACGGTACCTTCCAGCACAAGGCAAACATTTTTAACATTACTCACAAAAGTATGTCAAAAGATAATCAACATTTTAACAATTGCACTGCAAATTTTTACTTTAGTCTTGACCGTTTTTTGATCACCCTAACCAGTTGTTGGCCCATATTATGCATACTTAGATATCTGACACTTTTAAAGTCACCAGAAATACTGTACAAAGTGTTGCTAGTAAAATACAGAACAATTGAACATGTTTGTAGATATCTGAATATGTAGGTTATGGATCCACCCTGACTGAACACCTTCAACTGCTATTGTCATGTGGACGGAGAGTGTGCCTAGTGATCCCTTCCAGAGTGAAGTGAAGTACTGTATGGGACAAATAAACGTATTAATGTGTTTGGCTAAATAGAAGCAACGCTGCAAAAAATTCACCTTCGTCTTGACACAAGAGGACCTCTTATAAAATAAGATTTCACACACCCCAAATTTCTTCTCCGCTCTCTGTTGAATCCAGATAATGTAAACGTTTTGAGCGTTTTGTCCCCTGCCCCCCCCAATTTTGCACTTTGCCCTGAAAGGAGCATCGCCCCTTTTGGGCTTTTTTGTTTTTTTTCCAGTGTGCGACTTTCACAGCAGTCAAAAAGTACAAATATGGCCAGCAGAGAGACACTGTTTTCGCCTGTGTTGTCACTCAACAACCCCATCAAGCGGTGTCAATCAGGTGCCGGGTGTGGGCTGGCTGCCCCTGGCCAGCAGCAATACAATCAGACTGAACAGCCCCACAGCCCCCAGTCTCTTCAACAGGGCCACGCTGTCTTTGGGGATGACCACCTGGGCCAGGTCATTGGTGATGAGGGAAATCTCATGAGCCACGCAAACAAAGATGAAGGTGCTGACCATGACGTTAAGAGAAGGGTTTCCTGGAATCAGGACCAAAATTCCCTTGGTATCTGCTGCCAGCCAGATGTGGTACTGGCATATGAACAGCTGGGGGAGACAAACACAGCATGTTCAGTAGTATGTTATGTGTGCGAAGACCCTTTCAACTTGGTTGCCTCCAGGGGGGGCTACAGAACATCACAAAGAGCTGGTGAGGATTATCAGTTGCTTTTTGATCATTATTTGTATTCATATTCTTATTCCTAGTGTTTTCACATTCCTTTTTTTTTATTATCATTATTATTATTATTATTATTATTATCTCACCTGAGGTAACACCTAATTTCTCTTATTGTTTTATGGTACCTTTGCAGAGCAATTTAAAATCGCTGATTTTTATTAAGTGCTATATAAATAAAACCTTTTATTATATTATTGTGGCAGGATCAACTTACCTCCAAGGAGATCTTTCCAAACCATGCAAAGAATGAGCTATATATAGAGCGGGCGTAGCCAGGAATGTTCCTGATGAGAATGAAGGCCAAAATCTGAGGACAAGACACAGTGAAGACATTTCAAGAGTCAAAGCCTGACGACAACTTGCTGTTTTACAAGAATTCCTATAGTTTGAAATTGCAGATGGAAGTCAAGGAATTGAAACCACACAAGTTAGAGTGATGAAAAGTCACCAAGTCAAATAAGGGGTGAAAGATGTGCAAAGAAAAAAAAAGAAGAAAAAGTTTAACTACGTTGCTAATTTCTGTACTACTTTAAATAGTTTCCCCAGTTGGGATTGGCTCTAGCATTATCTTTAGCCATGAAAGAAAGGCAACTCCCTTGTTGTTTACACTCATACTATCCTGTCATGCGACTAACATAATGACATCTCAAAGCCAAAGTACTTACAGTTGGGCAATTTGGCAGTTTACATACTTATATTAACAAAAGTCAAAGTAACAAGATCAACAGTTATCCCAAGCTGACTCTGAGAAGACATGTTTCCTGTTAAAACCCCACAAGTAGGGAAAGGAAACGAAGTAACCACAGACAGAAGGACAGATAATATAAAACTACCTGGACCACTGAGATGTAAGGATGCATCTCGTTGCACTCCGTTTTGGTTTTGCAGCTGCTGGCCCATATTGAGTAAGTCTAAATTGGGAAAGGAGAAGTTAGGCAACAGGTTTGGATCTTCAGCTACAACAAAGACAAGGCGGTGGCTAATACAAACAACAACTTTTGAGATACACAAGAGCATTAAGAGCAGAGGATTGGAGTTGAAAAGGCAGCTACCAGATGTGGTATCTAAGCACAGTACTGAACTAAAATAAGCTTTTGGAATCAGCAATCATTTTCATAACAAAGGAATTAATAAGATACAGCTAAATGATGGAATGGATGACGGCAACCTAAAATAAAAAGTGAAGTCTAAACCCCAGGTCTGAGCCAAACGTGTCTCAGAAACCCAAGTGGGAAGAAACTTACTATGAAGGAGACGACAGAGAGGAAGAGGAGCAAGTTGGAAATCTTGGCAGAGAAGAGAGCCTCTGCTTTGCCCTCCGAGAGCACCTGGCGCTTCTGAAGCACCAGATAGATGAAGGCAAATACCATGCCGTGTATCACTGCCTGTAAAAGAACATTACTACATTAAAATTTTACAGTGTGGAAAATTGAGTCCGATTCGGACCCAAGCTTGTGACATACTCTGCCACGTATTACGTGTTAAAGAATGTGTTGATGCAAAGACTGATTACTAAAATAGGGTGCAACTGGGGCAAAACACATTTGACTTACAAATCGGTCCAGCTTCCATCTGAACCACCACTCGTGGATGCTTCCGTTCAGCTCAAAGAGCTTGGAGAAGGGCCACACAGAGAAGATACTCTCAAAGAAACCCTGGATTTACAATGCCAAAACACGAATATTACAAAAGCAGGGTCTCAAACAAGCATCAAACCATGAGTATGAGTAAAAACTATGATAGCATGGAGTAGTAGTTCTCAAAATAGGGACTGACAAATTGTGAAGTTTTCACTAAAATGACTCCACATTCACAATTTGAATGTTTATTCATCCCTTTGCTTTATTTGGCCTAAAAAAAAAAAAAAACACAAATATGATCAAATACAGCATTCTTCTATGTGAACGTATGGCACATTTTCTTTCAATTTATTTCAAAATTCAAAACTATTGACATGTTACCATTCAATTTAACTTTCGATTTCGATAAAGTTTTACAAACTGAAAACTAAAGTGAGGTTACAATTGTGAAGAGTGGGATTGAAATGATATGAATTCACCCACCTGTGAAACAGCAAAGATGTAGATGAACAGAAAGAGGCCCAGTAACTTCACAAAGACCCAAAAGTGCCACATGCAACTACCTGTTCAGAAAACAAGACATCCATTAGTGAAAACGGTTTTCTAAATGCAACTCTGCTGCTGACATTTATGACAGGTATCACATGTGCTGTGTAGTACATTATTATGAAGACTTTTTCCACAGGTATGATGCGAGTGACACAAATAAAGTATGGTTTTTAAGCTTGAATCAATCCTGACACCTACTGTTGGCCTTCTTCTGAAGGATCTGAGGCCACATGGCCAGCGTGGCGTAGATGATGACAAACCAAAAGGTGACCAGTGGGACAAAGTAATAGAACTGGTAGGCTCTGTCCATTACCACACACAGCACCAAGACCAGGAAGTTTAGACGGAATAGTACCTGGAGTGGAATGAGTATGAAACCATAGAAACATACACAGATCAGCCAATAAGAACACCAATAATATCATCACACAGATAACAACGCTTAAGTCCAAACCAAATACCTGTATTTGTCAATAATATGATGGTATTTCATGCTTAAGTACAAACATATTACAGGGTTCATGCAGCTTTTTAAGAGTAAAACTCTTTAAGAGTAAAGCACTTTCATGGTACCTAAACCTAAAATGTCCAGGCTCTTGAAGTCTATATCATCACATCTAAATTGTAACTATAAATGCCATAAGACAACAAACAAATATGACGATCGGATGTTTTCATGTCAAATATTAAAAGATTTTTGTTTTACGTGCGTGATTGTGTAGTTGATGAAATTCAATTATGTTGAAAATCAGGAAATGTTCAAGGAGTACATTCGAATTCAAGCATATTCCTAACATTACAAACATAATGGTTAAATTTAAGCATTTTCCAAACTTTCAAGACTTTGTACAAACCCTGATATTAGTAACTGTAGTCAAAATAAAGTCATTGCAAAATCCTGGTCAATGTATAACTGACTATACACTCGCCTGGCACACTCTATACAGTCCAAAGTCTCCTTTGAGCCAGAAAAAGGAAAAGTGTCCATAGCCAGTCTGAAAAAGGTACGCTGCCACCAGCACCCGCACATGCATGTACACTGGAATGAACTGAAAGACAGAAAAAAAAAAACCCCATTTAAATCAAACATCAGTATACACTGCCTCAACACAGGTTATTCCCAAATGGATGTGTAGAAGACGCATTTATGGCTCACAGCGCTGGCTCCAGATATGTGGTAGATGAGAATGACTAACTGCATCCAGCCTTTCCACTCATCCGTTTGCTCTCGGTTGAGTAATTTGGTCTGTTTAAAAGAGAGAGAGAGAAAAAGAACATTGCATTGTGCACCAGATGTCAAACTTTACTTAAACTCATTACCAACAGCAAGGTTAATCCAATGTTTAAGGAATTTTAATACTGTATATTTCCTCCAAACTTACAAACTCACAGATGCTTTCTTGTGTTTTTGCACACTATGAATTGTTTAACTCTGATCTTAGAGGGAAATAAAACTTTACGATAATATCAGTTGCAACATATGGAACAGTTAAGACTAGATGTAGACATCCAGCAATCAACTAAACTAGTCTAAGCTCCCCTTTCACCATACTTTCAAACTACATTCACACGTGAAGGTATCCATGAATTTGTTTGGTAGGGAGACAAAAATGCAAAATTTCAGAAAAACCTCCCTTTTTTTTTTAACATCACATTAGAAAGTACTGGACTTAATTTAAGTTGGTTTAAAACTGTAAGTAAGCTTCCCCAAAATAAAAAACATTGGACTGAAAAGCGCCATCTCACCTCCTTGCTGTTCTCACCGTAGAACACTCCCAGGACAAATATATAGATGAGAGGGATGAAGAACGTGGAGTGTGTGTAGAACTTCTGCTCTTTCATGAACACATCTGCTCTGTCACAAAGGTAAAAATAGCCCATGATGACACCCATCTTGCAGAGGGCCTGGAAGGACGCCTTTGGACCCAGGGGGACAGCTGCAGTCGCTGGCTTCTTCTCCTCCAGGCTCTCCACATCTGGGGGCACAAGTCGGCGGTGACTGTTCTTGCCAAAGATGTGGAGCACCAGGAGGACCAGGGCCGAGCCCAGGAAGAAACATGCTGACAGTTTCTGGAGGAGGTTTGGGGGTGGTAACGTCTGGCAGCAGGAGCCGTCAATGGGCCTCAGCATCTTGTTGCACACAGAGTTCATGAGGACCATGGCTCCCTGGCAGGAGGATTACACAGGGTGGTGAACAAGATGTGCATAGTATATTCAAAGCTAAAATGCAAGGACTGTACTGCCAGAACAGCTGAACCTAACCCATTGAATACAACCATCTAATTGGCAACAAATAATCTTAAATGAACAGAAATCCTGCCTACCACGTTCCTGGTACCCTCGGGCAGGTGCAAGCCATCGTCTGACTGGGTGATCGTTTCCAGGGCAGCCTGGCGGGATGCGGCCAACAGCTTGACCCGGGACCTGCCGTTACGCTTGCTGCTGTTGAGCACGTCCACCGCTGCCTCGTTGTACAGCACCAGCTTTTCGTTGGTGATCATTTTCCTGTTCTCACTCAGCACCTCCTCGTTTACTGGGTCTAGAGGACAGAGGTGTGATGGTGTTTTGCACAGTGTGAATGGGGAAAGGGGTATGAGAAGTTAATATTCACAGCATTCTGCAATCATGTCAATATTTTTTGTTATGACACTAAAGAACCTATAAAACCCTGAAGAACTCGACCACCTACATGTTTTATAGTTTTTATTTGACTTCTTTTGTTTGCTGAAGGACATGCATCAATGTTCAGTGATCACAACTGTAAATACATGGAAATATGGTAGGACTGTAGATAATCATGAGCAACCAAAATATACACCAATCCCATTTCACACTAATGCAGTAACCACATGAGAGACGAATGCCCATGGTGAAGGGAACAGGCAGTAATACTTTACTAACCCAAGTCAGATGAGAGAACATACAAGGCTCAGAGGCTGAGCGTACCTTGCAGCACCCAGTAGACCTCTCCATGATCAGCCAGTTTCTCCAGGTGCATAACAATGGCTGTCAGGTTGACTTTGTACTGCTGCAGGGTCTCGCTGCTGCCGCTATGCAACTTGATAGACCACTGGGGTAAATGGATTAATAAATTACATTGCGATCGCCACCACCTCGTTTTTGCCTATTGTGAAATACATAAGCATTGCTGAGCACTCATTTATACAGCTTACTGTGGCAGCTCCGAGGATGACAACATCTGGCTTTGCTGAAGCTTCCTGCAACATACGAGACAAGTTGCAATTAGAAAAACATAATCCAGGTCCAACATCATGTGACAACTTCAAGTTTAAGAAACTTCCTTGATTATTAACACTCACAGCTTGTTAATAGCAGAACTTAACATCTATACTCACCTGTGTCCATGATATCAAACGATCCTTCATTGAATTATTTGCCTCTGGATACCACAGGAAGTTCTACAGAAAAAGAGGACGCAAATTTATCTTCTATCAGTGTGTATTTACATATTGAGAACACAAGATTAAAAACACATCCAGAAATATCTTACCACATTAACAGAGGAACTCTCATCTTCAAAGGAAATGTCCTCGTGCTTCAGCCATTACACAGGGACAGACAGAAAGAAAGCCTGTTAAGCAGATAGCGTTCCTCTTGCATACCTACCATGCATTTCAGCGCTGCATTGTTTGTGCAAACCACTTGATATTTTTGTTGCAGTACATTTTGTCAATGCCACCTATTTCAGGGTTTCCTGCAAGTCTTTATTATAGTGGCTGAAGGCCTCAACATATTTACACACTATGATGAAATCAAATCTATATAGACAATTACCCAAAACTCTCGCTACCTCTGCAAAACAACGTCCCCAAGAAAAAACCCTGGGCTTACTTGCATATGCCGTTTCTCATAATTACCTTGTTTCCATCTTCTCGTTGCTCAGGTTCAATAATTTTGATGAAGGAGTAAAACAGCTGCCTGATTCGTGAATCACCAACAAAAGCCACCCGCTTGTTAGCCAGGCAGGTTTTGGCTTCACTGTAAGATAAAAATGCCGGTGAGGAATCTGAAAACTGTACATCATAACATCTGCAGCTAGCAATTATTTGTGTGCCGGGTTGTTCATTGCATTTTATGACTTAATCAAAAGCAGATCTTATTACACAGTCTGTCCATGTGATAGAATTACCCACATACACACACACACACACACTTGAATCTTTGTCTAAAACATACTGTACATATAGTAGCCTTGCAGTTACTCACATGCTTTTGTATTTGTGCATCATGCAGCCATATGGCTGCCATACATTCTCCCCCAAGTAGCGCCCTCTGGACAGCAGCCATTCACACGAGTCTCCACCTGGAGGCAAGTCACAGAGAACAAACAGTAAGAACAAACAAACGCAAAACACCGTTCTCGCCTTCACTCATACTTTCTCTGTGCCTATGACTGAAACCTGCTGTCTCAATAGTACCCTGGCTTTCATTCAGTGCTGTCAAAAGACTAGTATACAATGCAGGGGCTCTGCTAGGGGCCATAGCACAAAATAAAGAGATCAGCAATTTGGCCCAACCATAAATCTCTCCAGCTATTCATTTGTGTGCAAAATGAATGGAGCCATCTGCAACTGAATCAATCCATAGAAACAGGCGAATATGAAGGGTCGGCGGGCTGGCGAGGGACGCGGGCGCGTAGTGTCATCGCCAGCCAAAGCAGCTGCTCTCAGTGTGTACACAGAGGGCTCTGGTTCCCATCTCTTTCCACGAACACAGTCAACTCGATGTAACCCAGCTGGGAGCCGGATGTATGCCATGATAACATGCATTTAATGGCCTTGTGGTGCCGCGGTCACGACAAGTCGTGTGGTGCAGGAAACGCAAATCTAGATCCGTCGCACCTGCAAATGTGCGCGTCAAGTGTGATCAATGCAGCTAACTAACCTTTTCCCGACCAGTTCAATGCTAACTTGTGAAAGGCCTGAGACAAGAAAGCAGGCTGCTGTAATGCTGCTCAAAACCAGTAACGCTACAATTTGTTAGGTGTGAAGCAACCACATTTCTGACCAGGTTTACAGTGTATTATAGTGTCTCATTTGTGTGTTTAGTTAAAGGGAATAGTTAGTACTGGCGATTTAAATGGCATTGGCTTCCCCAGCAGCAATCAAGCGTGTCCTGACAGGCGCATGTAAACACAGTTAGCTTTATTTAGCTAACCGTAAGCTAGCAAGACCAGGCCGATTTAAGTTCGTGCAGCTAACGTTAAGTTAGCTTTAGTGAATTTTGTCTATATATACACACACACACACACATTAATCTATATGCATTGCAAAATAGGCTTGCAACCTGTCCGTCTCGCATTTTAAAAGCAACACTAGATACGGGAAGCGAAGTATTAAACAGACACAAACAGCTAGCTAGCCAACATTAGCAACCGCTGGTGCCCAAGTGTCTCACTGGCTGCATCAGCAGTTAACTTTAAACTGGAGTCCACTTACCTCCATAATACCGCGAAGCTGTGTGAAACACGAGGAGTAAAATAACGGCTACTAGGGATATAAATTTGGCATTTCTAATGGTAAAATGTTGATTTATCTCGCGTTTGCCCAGGCTATAGGCCAGGACCGCCATCTTTGCTCCTCCATGACAACAAGCAGCTGTGCAGCCTTGCGGCGGAGCTTCTCCCCGCGCATCGTCTGCCTGCTCGGCTCTGCGCGACGCCGCCTCCTTCTCCATGACCGCTGGCAGGTGCACAGGAGAAATAAGATTTCGAGTTAATTTACATGAGTCGACCCGACTATTCGGGCAGACCACGGCCACTTACGGGTGACTTAAGGCAAAGTGCCTTAAAACAAGTCTGAAAGCAAAAGTTTCAACTTTAGAGATGTTGGCTCACTGCTCGCTCACGGTGTCGGTAACTGGGTTGTTACGTATGGAATGATAGGCGTGCCACGGAAAAGAACACACCTGTAAAAGAATAAGACAATAAATGTGGAAAAATAAAGAGAGCTAAATGCAAGAATATATATATATATATACTGACAATATCTAAATTATTTATGATTATTTTGTGGCACTCCTATCACTCCTATCACAAGTGCGCCGCACTTACTTCGTACTTCAGGCACACAAATAAGGGAATAGCAAAAGCAAAAGGGAAAATAAAGGGATCATTTACATTTTATTTGTCAGTATATTTATTTCTCTTTATATTTCCACATTTATTGTCTTATTCTTTTACAGATTTATTCATTTTTGTGGCACTCCTATGGCTCCATAGCTTTGCAGGGATAATCATTGCTAAATCTTATTTGGGGACTAGGCTATTTCATCGCCAGTGAGCCAGAATGCAAGAAGGAATGTAGTTTAACTGGTCTTTCAATAAGATAATTGTTAGGTGTGGCTTGACACTCAATATTATAACAACCAATGTTTATTAAGTGACTACTGAATTTGAAAGAGATTTCCTGCACTTATTTCCAGGACAGTGATTTAACTCCCTTGAATTAAAAAACAAAAAGCGGCTTGATATTTGTATTTTTATCTTATTTTAATTCTTTTTTGCTGTATTTTCAGAATTTTTCTAGTTGTTATTTTAAATTAATTGTCCATTGTTTGAACTGAGTATGTCGGACTGGAGGGAGTCTCAGGGCTAAACCGAGGCAATGTGCATATGTGTTTTAGTTGTGCCAGTATACAGTACAGTAGATGCAGTCCCTACTGGCTGAATTATGTTTATTCAGTGACTGGCTTGCACTTTGTTTCCCATTCCAGTCTGTTGAACCTTTCAGACAAATGTTTACTGTGTGTGTGTGTGTGTGTGTGTGTGTGTGACAGTAGAGCTCTGATTGCTCTGAATACACTCTGCAAGTATGTCAACCAAAGCCCTGCTTCAAGTTGGTTGAAATGTACATTTCTACATTATATATATATACTGTTTCTTCAGGCTTTGTGCTGATGAATGGAAACATTTTTAGAATTGACATGCTGTACATGCTGTTAAACACGATGCAATTTATATCAGCAAACCTAGGCAGTATGAAAACTATTCAAAAGTATTAATTGTAGCCTAATCTGCCAATTGCAGCATAGCATACTTTGACAAAAAGCAACTGTCTGCCACTTCACTTTAAACTCTGCTGACCCATTATTTGCACACTTGACTTATTGCTTCACCTGCGAGGGACAGACAAAGGACTCCTTTTCCCACAACTATTATTTTAGATTTAGGCCTACACCCATGCAAATGTTCTTTCTTATTTTAGAGATGAATGGAAGTTATAAACACCACTCTACTGTGCAAACATACAGTACGCTTCCGTGAAAGACTGAAGATGTCCAAGCAAGTCTGTGCTCATCATCAGCAGGAGCTGTAATAAATTGTCAGGTTTGGATTTAGTCAGAAGTGTAGTTAAAGGACAAAAATATCCTTAATTTAAGAAAGCCAAATGTATCTAATATGAATAATATTATTGGAGTATTATTACTGATTCATTGACATGTAAGGAGGATTTTAATTTTGTAGTTGGTCAAGATAGAGCTAATTTTAACTACTTTATATTGTTTTGGGCAAGGCTGGACTACCAACTGGGCAAAGCGGGCATCTGTCCCGGCAGCCCTAGACCTCAAACGACCCCCAAAGCCCTCTTGTTCACTGTGTTCCAATTGGTTGAGTGCAATTTGATTAACTGAAAAATTGTTTAGTAATTTGCACCACTTAAGTACAATATGAACCAAGGTGGGTCCTGCATTGTTACCTAATATAATGTAATGTTATAACATTTTAGTTCATACTGTGCTCACATGGTGCATATACCTAAATAAAGATGCTTTTATTAAAGTACAGAAATGTCAGTCTAGGTCTTGGGCATGAATGAAGGAGGAGGCAAAGAGGTACAAACAGCAAATTCTTACTTCAGGGGCCACCTAACATGTTAATTCAGCCATACCGTTTGGTATTTTTACTTACAATAATACATCATGTTTTTATTTTTAGACAATCATATATTTTGAGTGAAACAATCTTGATCTGCTAAATAATTAGTACCTCTGGCTGTCAGACAAATCTAGTGGAAAAGAAAGAAAAGTAAGAAGAATATTGCTCTCTGAAATGTAGTGAAGTAGAAGTATTAGGTGGCATGAAATGTGTAGTAAAAGTATCTAAAATTGTACTTATAGTACTTGAGCAAATGTACTAACCACCACTGCTTCTGAATACAATTTCACACATTATCAGAATCAACAAAAATGTCACTTTAGCTGTGGCATTTTAGTGTAAATTATACAGTTTTTGTTTGTAGCTTGATATCTGTAGCATTAAAGGTCCAATGTGTGCATTTAATATCATTAGTTTGATGCATAAAAGATACTGTAGAACTGTAGATCCTAGACATGCATCTTGTGCCTAACGCATCCAAGTTATTGAAGATCATGTGTCTGTTTGACTGTCTGCCCTTAAGGCTACATGTGTTGTACATGGAGCAGGGACGCTAATAAAATCATACTATACTGCCCTCTAGTGGGTAAAAAAGGTTCTGCAGGTCTCCCATGTGTTGATGCCTCCAGCTGAACAGAATTGCTTCTACATGTGGAGGTATAATTAAAACAAAAAAAAATATCAGGAAGTTTGCATATCTCTGTTCCCTTAACACACTGAACTCACACTGATTCTCAGCTTCTGACAAAGTGACAATTGAATCTAACTGATTTCGGTGTGCATGCATCACTGCAATTCAAGCCTTTATCCAAATCACAGAAATTTATTTGGATGCAAAAGCTGTATTATGCAAGGAAAGCAACATCAGAGAGGATGCATATTTACAAGAAACAATGCACGTTAGTAATCACACATTGGCATGGACAGTGTCAACAGAAATTTACTGTACATTAAAAATTGGATGTACTGTTGAAAAGCAAGAAAAAAGGGGGGAAGGTAAATGTGGATATGGCTGTGCTCCCACAATAGGAAGATGTTTAAGTCAGTGATGATATGTAAATGTTCAGCCAAACTAGAACCAAAATACAGTGACACACCTTCAATGGTGTCATTAAAACATGAAAGCACTTAAGTCACTGAGTAGTGTGTTTTGGAACATTGGACATGCTTTATTTCAGAACGTTTCACAATTTATTTAAACATCTCACATATACAAAATAGGTACAATAGACTTTGTTGTGTCTTTCTTTTTGAGAGAGAGAGAGAGGCCGCCTAAAAAACATTCAGAATTGGATGAAATATGTGCTGTCAGTATGAACACTCTGTGTGGGGTTTGAAGGGTAAAAAAAAGCCTGAACAAAAAACCAAAACAAAAAAAAAAAAACCTTCTTGACAAAACAAAAAAAAAAGAACCAAAAGAAACAAAACAAAACCAGACATTAGGTTTAGGAACATTCCACCTGCTTAAAGTGGGGGAGTACCAGGGGACCAATGCAAGACTCCTCACAGGTCAATACAAAGTAATACAGTAAAAAAGTGGTATGCTCCAGAGCTGCATATTAGCACCATAGATCTCTGCTTCAAGTAACTGAGCACCTTCCGATACAGGACAAAGCTTGAAGCATTAGAAGTCTTAACATCTCTGTTGTGGACCCAGGTTTTGTCAATAGTATTTTCTTTAGGTATAGGCATGAGGTAGTTTAAACCTTTTTTTCATGGAAATTGTGGTTTTAAACCTCCTCCTTGGAAGATATACAAAGACCACAAAGTGATGCATACTTTCAGCGTTTTTATTACACTTCTTTTATTTTTTACAAAAGGATGACATGATGTCCCACAACAAGGTGTTTTCCCGCGTCCCTTTGGGTTGCTGTATTAATTTGCATTGCACAAACGCTCCGTTCAGTCCGTTTAGTCCTCTCAGATAGTTGCCCATCTTAAGCAAGTGGATGCGAAGAGAGAAATCAGCATTCAGTATAAAAAAAACAACACAGAAAGAAGGGCAGAGATTTTGTTTTTTCGTTCTTTTCTCTCTTTTTGGTGTTAATTTATCATGAGTCTATTTATTTGAAACAGACTGGGCCAATGTCCAAACCAAACTCCTGATCAGCTCCACCAATGTCCAAAGATGCAATGTCGAGGATGGGCAGGCGAGATGGTTTATTTGTTCTGTACTCAATCACTGTCTTGCTCCATTCACCAGTGTGTCTCTGCAGGTGTAAGGAAAGGAGAGACCTCGCTTTACAATAATGGCAAAACAATACAAATCACACAGCTGTAAGGTACATTAGCTTTGTCTCACACCACCAAAATTGCATTCATTTAGCCATTCATTCACAGAACACGTTTCTTTCTCATGAGGAAGAATGAAATTGAAGCAAATAAGGCAACAGTAAAGACCAACGAAAACAACTGAAGAAGCAAAGAGCTACTCACAGTGCAGCCATCCTCCAGCACGGAGAAGGTGAAGCGGCTGTTGCCCTCTGCCCTCAGCTCCACGTCGTTGGAGCCCTGGAGCACCACAGCCTTCTTCAGGTTGCCGCTCTCGCCATCCATGTAGGCAACGCTGTTCTTGCAGTGGTAGGTGATGTTTTGGCTAGCCTGGTTGGACAGCAGGCGCATGAAGGCCAGCTGGGTGGCCATGCTCTGGGGGCTGAGGGTCTCATCGTTGTAGGTAAACTGCACGGAGGAAAGAACGACAGTCAGTATTTCCAATATAAGAAAATATTACATCTGTTGTTTATTATTTCCGGGTATTGTGTGCTTGTGCGGCGTTAAATGTGTCTCCTCACTGACGCTCACCTCAGTACCACCGTTGATGGTCTCTCCGAACCAGACGTGCTTCTTGCTCTCAGTGCTTCTGAACCAGTTCTTCTGGGCGATGCTCGCAGGGTGGGCATCGATGCAGGTCTCGCGGGTGGTGAAGTCGCAGAAGACCTTAATGGCATCATTGGTGCAGCCCTGGTTGGGGTCAATCCAGTAGAATCCTACAGGGCAGGAAAAAGGGAGTCAGATTGATGGAAAGAGAGGAATCTTAACCTTGCTAAATGTAGGGGTATATATGCACCACCATGCTACCAGATTAAGTTGAGTTTACCGCTGCTCCACTCGGGGTGGCTGAGCCTGATGTCACGGCAGGTACGGGCAGGGTTCTTCCTGGATCCCTCAGGGGTGAGCAGGTTTTCGATCTGAGTGTTGAGGGACTTGATGGTGGCATCGACCTCGTAGTCCTTGGCTCTCAGAGCGGGCTGATCAGCTCTGTACTCATCATATCCAGAGACATCATATCCACCACCAGCGGGGCCTGGAGGTCCAGGCAGACCAGGAGATCCAGGAGGACCCTGGTGTGTATAAGAGAGTAGATTGATATGTAGATCGCAGTTGCAGTTGGATCCTTTGCAGAGGATCCTTTGACGTACAATGGAGCTAAACTGTCTGGTTTACAAAATGACCAAATTCTGTATGTTCTTACGCCGGGTCCAATGTATCCAGGGGCTCCACGAGCACCAGGAGAACCAATGGTACCATGGGATCCAGCTCTGCCATCCTTACCAGGGGGTCCGTGGGGTCCAGCAGGTCCCTGAAGAGGAGATCACCACATGACACAGTCAAACATTTGGCAATACTGCATCACATATGACTTTCAATAACATATCTCCTGCATTTGGCGCTTTAGTGATCACAAGAAGAACAAAAGACAACGTGGGAAATTAAGAAAGCTGTGAATGTGCTGTCACCTTTAGAAATGATATAATGAGCTCTGAATGTGGTGCATCATATTACAGTATTATGATCACTCCTAGATGCCTTCTCTGCCGTGGAATCTGCCCTACTAACTTAAAGGCTCATGTGTAATTGTTGGATTGGGGACATGGTTCCTCTTTGAACACAAGTGGAACAAGTAAACCACTGCTGTATTGTGAGTTTTTAGTATTCCACTCACTCTGGGTCCAGCAGGTCCATTGGGTCCAGCAGATCCACTGTCACCGGAGGGTCCCTGTGGAGAAAGAACGTGCATCATTAAATTACATTGTAGTGACAGCATTAGTAAGACTTTCTCTGCATGAAGTGTGTACATCAGCCCTGCGTTGCATTTGGAATCCATGTGTACATATTTAGTGTGCATTATGACAGTGTGCCATCACTCACAGAAGGTCCAGACATTCCCTGGAGACCAGCATGTCCACGCAGACCCTTCATGCCTCTCTCTCCCCTCTCTCCAGCAACTCCCTTCTCACCACGGGTTCCAGCAGGTCCCTATAACACACACACACACACAGAGAGCACACATCATGTTGCTGGGATAGGATACAATTTTCATGCAGACATGAAAACGTTAAATGCAATAAATGTGGAACATTGGTGTACTTCTTTTCTCATTCTATGACTATACGCATTTATTGTACTTACAGCGGCACCTCTAGCTCCAGCGGCGCCAACAGGTCCAGAGGGACCTGATGAGCCCTAGAAACAAGGAAAGACAAGAATAAAAGTATAAGTGAAGCAAGCAGGTAATTGTAGATGTTATAACTCATAATTCAGTGATGAAAATAATCTGTCTTGTAGTTAATCCATTTTTAACAGGTTGCTGTTTGTACTTACAGCCTCTCCACGGTTTCCAGGTCTGCCTGCAGCGCCACTGGGTCCAGCAGGTCCAGGGGCACCAGCAAGTCCCATGGAACCAGCAGGTCCGGGCTCACCACGGTCTCCCTAAACATGGTGAAAAGGGGCAGATGCAAGTCAGAGCACAGCATATGTGTGTATACAAACATGCTTTAAGGTGCATGAAAGGGCATTACCTTGAATCCAGGAGAACCAGGACGACCAGGGGGTCCATCATTACCAGTGTTACCCTGTAAATTGCAAAGAATATTACAGTTGTTTCTTTTACATCTTTATCATGCTATTGTGTTAGGTTGCTGTGAGTCCATGGAATAGTGTTGAAATTAGCTGTTTGTGTACATTTATCCTTTTATTTATTATTTATTTGAGTAATCCATTAAATCATACTTCTATTTACAACAAGTCAAATAAAAGCAATCATTCTAATAGGCGTGTTCAGTCCTTACCTCACGTCCAGCCTCTCCCTGGGGTCCGGTCATACCAGGCAGACCAATGTTGCCAGGGGGACCACGGGCTCCAGGGGAACCAGCAGGTCCAACTCTACCAGACTCTCCCTGTAATAGGATGCAGAGAAAATCACTGGGTCAAATTCAGTCAGATGCTTTGTACTCGGTATTATGCATGTTTGATCTTGTGGTAGATCTTTTCTTCAGCAAGGGGGCATGTGTTCACTCAAATTAGCCTGCAAAATGGGCATGGTGACAAAAACAATAGCTTTCCACACATTTGTGTGATCTTTTGAGATTCCTAACACAAATGCACATTTAAAATCTTGCCTGCCTGAAGCACAGTGTCAACCTAAATCTGTTTTCTAAACATTTCACAGTTGTGTATTCATTTTTGGAACTTGGAAGTTTGAATGACAAAATAAAAAACATGGCTCTGAGGTGGTCATACTGGAGGTGAATCTTTTAGGGGTACTGCCAGTATTAATTTCTACTTACCAAACCACCAGCACCACCAGGTGTACCACGATCTCCTCTAGCACCAGGCAGACCAACGAATCCCTGAAGTCCAAGAGGACCACTGGTTCCAGGAGCACCAGGAGTACCCTAAACACACACAGACCACATATCAATGGGTAGCGATCAATGGATCATAATATCATAATATTCAGTTACATTTATTTGCAACTGGTGTTGCATGACACTAAACTGTTGTTGTTTTCCAAATCTCAGTGTTCCATAGTCTTAACTTACAGGGGGGCCAGACTCTCCAGAGGGTCCCTTCTCTCCAGATGGACCAGGTGGTCCAACCATACCCTGCTCTCCAGAGGGACCACTGGGACCAGGATCACCACGGAGACCACGAGGACCATCCTTACCGGAGGGACCAGCGAGGCCGGGGGGTCCAACAATACCCTGAGAGGGGAAGATGAGGAGAGTGGGTTAAGTAAGTGTGTGTGTTTTGGGGGAGTGGGGTGTGTGGGTTTGTGTATGTGTGTGTGTGTTTACTAATGATTGTAAATATAAAATCAATACTCACAGCAGGACCAGCAGTACCAACTCTGCCAGCAGCACCAGGGAAACCAGTCAAACCCTGACATTGGAAACGCGCACAATCAAAAGTTATTTGTTTGTATGTGTCTATGTGTGTGTGACTGAAGTGGACATCAGAAATCAGATAAGGGTATTTTCTGGCCATAAAAATAAATCAAAGAATTGGAAGAACACAAAATGTTCAATTTCGCTACCTTGACATTCTGTCATTACAAAAGGGATGGCTTTGTGACTGTGAGGTAAGGTTTAACATGTAGTAAGGGGTACTGCTACAGCTTGCAACCTCATTCACTCTCAATAATAGAGCCCAGAAACCCATTTGTGGAAGGCTAAAAAGAGCACTGAATTCATGAGTTTGTGGCTCAAGCTGCAAAAAAAAGCATCTTCATGGTGCTTGATGTGGAAAACTCAAAGTTGCTGAAGAAACAGGACAACAAAAAGCCAATTTGTCTTTTGACTTTCTAATTTGGATAAAATACAACTTTTTGTATTTCTGTAACATTTCTGATTAAATGTATTATTAAATTAGATGTTTTATTTTCATTTCTAGTCACTACATGATCTGGTAGTTTTTACGTGATTTGAAAGAGCTGATGTGAGTGTGGCAGTACATGTTTGTGCAACAAAGATTAAATCTGTGCTCATGTTAGCATGTTTTTATGGAGCTTGCACACTTACGGATGCAATCAGGAGGAATAATTCTTTTCAATATTCAATTCGTTTCAATACTCACAGCGGGGCCGTTGTCTCCACGAGCGCCAGTAGGTCCAGCAGCACCAGAAGGACCCTAGATGAACAGATGAAGATCTCAGACACCATTTCATATTAGCATTGCTCATATCTCATCTGAATTTATAAACTCCAATTCGACATTTCTTCCCAGAGGGATTTAATACAATCTGAATACAAAACTAGACTAGAACTACAGTATCTGAGATTACATTTAATGTCATCCCAAAGTGAATGCTCTGACTTCATCTATATATTCTGATATCCAATTAACTTTCTGCTGCTTCCTAAATCACATGCTAAGTCCATATCAGACCTATCCCAGTCAGATTTGCCAGGTAGCAATGCAAATGCTCCAGTATAAATGGTACTAACAGCAGGTCCAGACTGTCCAGCGGGTCCAGCAGGGCCACCGGGGCCAACCTCTCCCTTTACTCCAGAAGGTCCACGCTCTCCTCTTGCTCCGGTCTGACCGTCAGAGCCCTGTAGGGAGGAAGAGTAATGGGGCTGGGTCAATATCTGGGCAATTGTGTGCGTACGTGTGTGTGCATGTGTTTTTGTGTTCATTTGTGTCATAGTGAACAGGATTTGTGTATGTAGTATTTCAAGGTGATTGGCTGCTGACTTACAGGGGGTCCTGCGAAACCAGGAGCTCCAGCAGGTCCAACCTCTCCACGCTCTCCCTGTGGAAAACAAGCAGTCGGTCAGAAAGACATAAGAGCTGCATGTTGTCTTAAGGGCATCATCTGATATTTATGTCAACCCTCATTGAGGGTGAAACATGGTGAAACTTACAGAGGGTCCACGAGCTCCAGCGGGGCCAGCAGGTCCGAAGGAACCACTCTCGCCCTGGATGAGAGAACAGTGCGTTAGCATAGCATCTATAAATACATAAATTCATACACATATGTGATCTATTTTGTCAGCATTAGCATTGTATTAAATGTACTTTTGTAGATATAATAATAGCAGAAGAATCTAGAAAAAAAATGTGCTGTCTGATTATTCAAATTAATTTCGGTGAAACACTTTTGAGGTTTTGATCAGCTGATGTGTATGTGATGCAAATGTAGTGTCATTGTTTTTGTTGTATTTCTGCCTCCGTCAGTTGCCTGCATTGGTCAACGTGCAATAAACAGCACAACAGCTTGAAAATATTTCAAATGTATTGTGACGGGGTGTGAGGTAGGAGCTGTCAGTAGCCTGTCCAGGCTGCGGTGTACGTGCGGAAGAGAATACGCAGGTGCCGGGTTCAACTCAAAAATCAGTATATTTCAACCGTATTGTCTTTTATTAACACTGACCGCC
>JAVQJF010063672.1:0-30064 GCA_036023855.1 Gadopsis marmoratus | reverse complement strand
CACACACACACACACACACACACACACACACACACACACACACACACACACACACACACACACACACACACACACTCTCTTTTTAGTCATGACTGGCCTCGGAGTATATCGGTGTCAGGCTCTGAGAAATTCTATCATCAAATATTACATCAGGCAAAGTTCTAAATAAACACTTTGCTTTGGCATTTTTTTGTGAAATCTAAATCATGATGTGAAAATGTTGACAAGGCTTAACTGTAATTGGCAGCAACGAGAGCAGAACTCAAAAAAACAGGGCTGAAGAATGCTGATGGAGCCCAGGAAAAGACGGGAATCAATAATATTTATACAAGTCTATGAATGAGGCTCCACGTATCTTTACGACATGGTGATAGTCAGCCACTTGTCCGATCAAGCAGACTTGTGGAGTCAATAGTCCTATAAAACACAAACGCACACACACTGCATGAAGTACTTTGCAGGTTTTATAGGCGCAAGAAGAAGCACCATTATAAATGGTCTCGCTGACACAACACGCATTTGCACACATGCTGAACAGATGCAATAGAGCAAATCCATTACATCATTACAGCTCAAGGCAGTTCTTAAACAATATAAAGTAATGAGCTGCAGACCTCTGACATGAGCCTGTACATATATTTAAAAACGGGTGGGTCTTTGAAGACAATCCCAGCGTGCACACTCTTTAATATCATGTTTCAATTCTTTTCACTGCATTTTAAAGGATAAGCTTGCTCTTTTCAGGCTCCATCTTCTTATTTAGCGTACGTACATGTGAGTGATGGCAGTCTTCTTATCTAACTCTAGCCAAGAAAATGTCTGGGCTGTAAGAAAAGCCTTGTAGGCTGTTAGCTTCATGGATGAAGTTTTGATGCTGACGGAGGTTAGTAGTGCTGTGTTAACAGAGCCGGAGAGTTAGGGGCTCCTGATGTATCACCTCTGCAGGGCCACAGTGTGAGGGGAGCAGATGTAATAGTACTGATTTCGTCTGGGAGGCAGGAGGTTAATGGAGTGGTAGTGATTAGATTAACAGAAGCTGCTGGGCAATGTAGTGTTTCTAATTGAGTTGGTAGAATGTCTGTGTGCATTTGTGTGTGTGTGTTCATGTCTTAAGGTAGGCTATAGGTCTGTCAGGTTCTATCTCTGTTATGGGTGCTTCACACATACACGCCCATGTAATCATTGCCTCATAAATCACATACAACCCGTATCTTTGCTGATGAACAGCCAGGTATTTGTTCTTGCAGCTTAATGTTGCAGTAATGCCATTGCCTCATGGAAGTAATATAAGTTAATGACAGCAGATAAACATTGATGTCAAGAAATAAACAGTCATTACATGCCAATAAAACTGACAAAGTGATACTGGCACACTAATATACAAGTGGATGCAGATGTGTTGAATACTTAGAGCCTGCACGTGTACAAGCTGCAAGAGCTGTAGCTAATAGCTGCTAAATATAGAGGGCTCTCTTCTTAGGATGTTTTATAGCAAGCTATTTCCAGTTAAACAACAGCTACATAATCTGGTATCTAACATCTGTCCTGATAGTAGCAACACCACTTCCTGTGTCTGCAGTCACTGCCAGTATCTTAAAGATAATTGGCAATGTTTCTCATGGAGAAGGAGCGAAAGATTAAAATAGAACCAGGTAGGGTGCCAGGGTTTACCTTCCAACATAACCTGAAACACAGAAAGAGCAGCAGTGCTTTCTCCACTTCCTCCTGCTGTACAAAAATGAAGCCAAAATATTTTGGATACGACAGCTGCCATCTTGCGCTGGTGACGTCATTTAGAGCCAGAGTCTGCGCAGTACTGATGGGTGTCGAGTTCCCAACCATACATCTGCCTGAATCACAAGCACACTCATTAATGTAAAAATATTCCATTGAAAGTAAAAGTATTATCAGCTAAATGTATTAATCAAAAGTAAAAGTACTCATTCTGTGGAAAAATGGCCCCTGGGGGGGTCAAAGGTCAAAAAGGTGGGGGACCACTGGTTTAAAATATAACAATGCATGTACGTATGTTGAAGCTTAATCAGAAAAGTGAGCAGTAACTATAGCTGTCAAGTAAATTTAGTGCAGTAAAATGTACAATAAGAAGAGGAAGAAATGCCAGGAGGAGAAGGAGAAATGGCAGGTTAAGAGAAAATAGGTGTGACAGGAAAGTCAATATAAGACTTAAAATTCAAAAAGGAAAGCACTGGACATTATAAATTAATATCTAACACAAGAGTATCTGAGGATAGATTTCTTTTTTTACAACGCGCACTGCTGTGGTTGTGTTGCTTGTGTGTGCATGATGATTTACTGTAGGTTTTTATATGTTTGCTACTGTGGGTGTATGTGTGAGAAAGAGAATGTGTAGTGTGACCATCAGTTTGTATGTGTGTGTATATAAGTACGTGTGCACGTGAGATATATGTGTATGTATGAATGTGTATTTTGAAGTCTCTGTGAGACACTACTGGAGTTATCTAGGTCATAGTGGATGTATTTGTAATTGTACTGTAGTGAGCTACACTAACAACGGCGCACAAAAGCTGAAGATAGCAGCTAATCTCATCATATCAAAACCAATGCAGCAGCAGCACTTTGGTTCTTGTCATAGATTGGATTTATTTATACTTTATGGATACAAATAAATGCAAATAATCCTCCAGGCCCTAATTGTACGGCACGCTCGACCACTTCCATCTCGCATGCAGATGCACACACACCTTCCACACACTGAAGCTTCTGTTACATACTGGGCCACTGAGAAGAGAGCTACCGTTCTGCACAGAAAGCTAAGATAAAGCAGAGAAATGCTGCAACAAAAGATCTGTCCAATCTCTCTCACACACACACACAAACACACAGAGGTCACTGAAGGTGTTATAGTTACATCTCATGTGTGTTAGACCGGTGGGTCCCCAGGAAGCCTCCTTCAAAATATTTCTATAGCCTGTGTGAGATGAACATTTCAGCATCATTCAACTTCAGTGAAATTGCTTGTAGCTGTAGTAGAGGAATAACTTACACCACACATGAACAAAGGATTTGCAGTTGCATCACTAATCTCTTGGTAACTGCAGATGCTGCTGTGGTAACACTGCTGTGGTACCTATATAACAACAGAAAGTAGTCTACACATGCAACCACCACACTGTAGCACATAGCTGTGACATATATTAAGGAGGTAGTGCACACTTAAACATGTTTGAGCTGGAAACTAAATGATTCGATTGTACTGTGATGAAACGCATTAATGCTGGTGTTAATATCGACATTTCTTCCCACGCCTCCTAAAGTTGTTCCCTCACTTGTTGAGGATTCTAGCTGAATTTCAGGGTGGAGTTAACAAATTAGATGCGTTTACAGCAAGCGCACGCATGTTAGCTGACTACTTTGTAGCTTGCTAACAGGCTGACATTGAGACAGAAACATTTCTGACTTATCTGCAGCAGAATGACCAGTTAAGACTCAGAGTCTACAGCCGAGCTGGTATTATGCGAAGCTGTACAGCAGTGCTTTGTGCTAAATAAACATGTTAGCATTAGCTAAATATAACTAAACACAAAGTGCAGCTGAGGCCGATGGGAATGTCATCGGTTTTGCAGGTATTTGGGGATAAACCAAAGTATTGGATCAACATTGGGATCATTAGGATTCATCTTTTCGGGGTGATGAGTATTTGTGCAGAAGTACATGTCAATTCATCCAATAGTTGTTGAGATATTTAAGTCTGGACCAAAGTGGTGGACCAATTGACCAACATTGCCATCCCTAGAGCCATACCGCTAGGGTAGCAGAAAAACAGCAAATGAATCATCTTTCTGTTCCTGAGACCTTTAGAAAAACAATCAACTGTTGCCGAGATGATATATTAAATATGCCACCCTGTCTCCTAAAAATTACATTCACATACTACAACTTTATTTTTTACATTTAATGTTTTGTTGCTATGGTTAGGGGAAAGATCATGGTCTAGGTAATTGTTGAAAAAGTCCATTCTGACTTACCGTTACCGTAATCAAAGCATTACTCCAAAATGTATTTGATAAAGCAGATTATAAGTTAAAAAAAAAATGTCAGCCAATAAGAACAAACAAAAAGCCAATTAAAAAGTCTAGTAAAGCTTCATTTTCTTCTGCTACTACTACTGCTTATACTAACATGAAACAGTACAAAATTGACCTCCCTCTCTCTCTCTCTCTCTCTCTCTCTCTCTCTCTCTCTCTCCCCCTCTCTGCAGTCCTTGTTGCTGATTCGTCAGGAGATGGTGGTTTCCCAGAAGAAGCTCGGCGAGTTTTGTGAGGCTCTGAAGCAGTACCTGAAGAATGTCTCCACGCAGAGAGACTGCTTTCAGTAAGTCTCAGTGCTGCTCCACATTCTCACAACTGCTCTGCTGCTGCTGCTGCAGAGTGCAGCACCATCACCCTAATCATTTTTAATATTTAACATGGGCCATTTTCAGTGTCACGACCTTACAGTGTTTCTCACTTTATTAAGTACTACCTCGCATACTCCCTCCTCTGGTCCTGGATTGTGTCAGTATTTTTTAGTGGTCATGCACACACGCACAAAAAAACAGAGTTAAGATTTGAGTCGGTATTTCATCATTATCTTTCCAAAATCTCCCGCAAGGTTTGGATCAGTGGGATACTTATATCATGCCGCATACACTGCATATAGTATTGCACCTGTAATATAGTCTGATATACTCATACTGTACCTATTACAAACCTCCGGTGCCTCCCACTCTGAGCCTCAGGGTGCTGTATGCATAGTCCAGAGCCATATTCAGAAAATGAACTTGCTAAGACTTCAAGCTTCTGGCTCTACTGCATCTCTTCTATTCGTATTACAGTTTCTCCCTGCAGTTAATGCAGTCTGAACTTTAGGAGTACACGGAATGCATAGGGCTTGTTAAACCGGTGTTCTTCTCATCTTCAAATATTTCAAATGAAACGATCTCATCGTCACAGTTGTTTGTTTGTCTCCTGACATTTATAGTAACAATTTAGGTGTGATGATGAAATCATCATGAGAATTTGGTTTAGGTGCCTTGAAAGCACTTGAATTTTACTCTTAAAAAGCTGTACGAACCCTGTACTAAACAAATGTGATCCAAACACCACACAGCGTAAATACACCGTCCAAGCTTGAGCGGTTTTCCTAAGAAGAATGGGGAGGAATGCGGCGTGCAGATGTGCTTATAGTATCCACATAAACTCAAGGCTCTAACTGCCTCTACTACACTTTGACCCCAGTGGGGTGAATACAATTGGCTTTTTGATCGGGCAACAGCCCATTAAAGATCAAGGTCTAATGATTATTAGCCAAGATTCACCACAGTTTTGCGACCTCCCAACAGAACAGTGACATCATACTGTGTATTGTAATAAAATGGTGCCTGTTGAGAGGGGCTGTTTCAGAACAAATAACGTCCTAAAATCATCTGAATGGAAGATGTTGGAAAGTGGAACAGGGCAAAGGTTTGGAGTCCAATCTTATGAAGTGCTGTAGTGCCTCAGGCTCACACTATTAGGGAAAAGTTGGTCCCACGCAATCAAACCACTGTAGTGAACCGCGACTCTACCGCGGCTGTCAAGGGACAGGCTTGGAATTGCATGTGAAATTGCCAGACCTTTTGAAACTCTATGCTATAAAACCTCTTTTGCTCCCGTGAACGTTAAGCAACTGGCTCCTTGATTTACCGATTCTGGTCCCAGCACTGTTTTTCAAGCACATTTACCTCTACTGCAAAAGCTGCTCCAGCATCGCCGTTTGTCAGATTGTATGCCTGTACTGTCTGTCTGTGATGTCTGTGTGCAGAACACAGTCATTAGCATATTGACACAGCACCAACTGTCAGAACCAGACATGTAAATTTAAAGCATAAATCATGTCACTCTCCGTAGCCACACAACCACAGACACCAGAGTTTGGTGCAGACATTCCTGTTCCCTTCAGGATGAATTGTAATAACTTTGCTCATCCTTTAACTTTTAAGCTAGCGCCATCATCAGGACAAAATTATAATTTGTACAATTCTTTGTTCTATGACTTTTTTTTTTTTTTTTATAATACCTGAAAAACGAATGACATTCCCATCAGCCTCAGCTGTACTTTGTGTTTGGAGCTACTTAGCAAATATTAGCATGTTAATATGCTAAACTAAGAACATCAGCATGTATTTTAGCATTTAATCATGCTTTTGTTAGCGTTTAGCTCAAGGCACCACTTCTCAGAGCTGCTAGAATCTGGGTTTTTGTGACGCTCCGTGCTGCTGTGTAGGTTTTCTTCCAGTAAATCGCTTAAACCGACCTTCTGTCTCCAGATTGGGCTTTTGAGTCCTCTGCCTGGTTCTGTTCCTCCCCGGGGTGTCACGGTTTTGTTTTCTTACTTTTTCTGGCATTTTGTGGTGAAGATGAAACATGACAAACATTAGATTTTGGAGGAAGAATGAACTTCATCCATCCATTTCCACCAATTTTCAAAATAATTTTTGTAATTTGTAATAACAACTTCCAAGGACTTGTGGGAACCCTAACAGCCCTTTTCCCGAGTTCAGTAAGTCACACACTCAGTCTACTTCACACTCTGTTAATTAAAGGACAAAATGTATTGAACGATTCAGCTGAGGTCAATAGACAGGCAGGTTAAAGGGGCCTTCAGGTGAAACGCTATAGTCGCTCTGATGATGCTGTTACGTTTTAGCATTAGCTTTCTTACTGGCTTGTTGATAACTTTTGTTACTACCTTACATCATCAGCAAATGTGGTGGCAGCACAACGCTTATAGATAGCTGAAGTAAATGATTCATGAGGGAGAAGAAGCTCTGTTGATGGAGGAGGCCTGCTCATTCCCTCTGAATAGATTTTTCACTTCTGTGTGCTGTCTCAATTTTAGTCTGTTTTGTGTCACTGCGCATCTTCCCTATTACTCTCTCCTCATTTCCTCATTTAATCTTGCACAAACTGTAATATATAAAGTTTATTTACTCCCTGCCGTCCCTGCTCATTATATTTTAAGCTGAATGTGATTACATGCACAAACACTGTGTTGCATCCTCCAGCAAAGCTCACACAACTCCAGTTATTTCTTGAAGCCCTGTGAAAATGTTTAGCAGGGTAGTAGCAGCCTGTTCCCCCAGTGCCCTCCTCAGGCTCAGGGAAGAACTGCCTTTGAGACTGCTTACACACTGCTCAGGCCAAGTGATCACATCTTCACATTACAGAAAATACAAGAACTGGCAAAGTATTGGTACTACACATCTCACTGGTCATAGTCATCTGTCCAGAGGGACTGAATACCTGAATTTTGTATAAACAGAGCTTTTAAAATTTCACTCATTATGAATTAGTTGTGTGTTATGGAGCTCCGATGTGTTCAATATTGGAGTAATAAAAAGCACATTAATATATATAATCATATGGATAAAGTGTGCAAAATATATAAATAATGAATACACAAATAATTTGAGAAATCGTTTAAAGACTTTGCAATGAAATGTTATTTCATCTTTTTTAATTGATAAGAGTTTAACTGGAGTGAATTCATTATAGAAATGTTTTTTTTTTTTAAATGGCATTTCCCCCAATCACCATCAATAGGTGCAACACAGTGGGAGTGGGGAAAAATCGATTCACGTGACGAAATATATTATTTTTATATATATGTGATTAATATTTTACCACTTTATATGCAGCATAGCAATGATACTGCTGACATAAAACTCAGAAAGACTGACTCGCATGTGACATGAAATTTAAACTTGTCGTCGCAGATCTTTGGTCTAAACTGGCCTGAGGGCCAATCTCAAAACCAAGCACATATCACAGTTGAATGTAATGTCAACACATAAAGCTAGATAATCAGGCCTGATATGACATGTTTATGTTGTCTTGGTTAATGTCAAGTTGTCAAAACAAAGGCATCTCAAACAATGTTAACTTTGCATTAAAGTCTACATAACTGACACAACGGCAATAGTCATAAACATTTAAAAAGTGTCCTTTGTGTTCATGACAGGTGTCATGTCAGTCTTATGCACACCCCTTCAAAGTGTTTCAAAAAATCTATATCAATGCGAACGAGGCAAAACTCATTTAACACGAAAGGTGTTTTTTTTTTTGTGTGTGTGTGATTTTAAAGAGCTCTGTGCTTGCACCATCAAAATTGCTTTGAAAATAGATTTGAAAATTATGTTTGTGATAAGAGGCACCCTGAGCAGGCACAAATGGAAGTGAATTTCATGCTGAAACAAGTACCAAAATTGCACTGTGCCTCCTGCTCTGCATAAACACAACCTCAGCTGCTCCACTCCTCTCACTTCGACGTGTTTGGAGCCAGAAAATGACCAAACATGGGCAGCTGCAAATAATGGACTTGAGTCCGATAAAAATTGGATCACATGCGTTGATGCTGCTCACCGCTCTCTCACTAAATTAAAGGCCTTTGTATTTTGTCAAACACTCATCCTACTCCTTTTTAAAATGGGTAGGTAACAGCCATCGTGTATCAAATGGCTAGACAGATTTAAAGGCTCCATTACATAGAAAATATTCCAAATGACCCAATGTTGAATACTGTGTTGAATGCTACATAATACAGAGGGACACCAGGTTTGAAGTCCTGTCAGCTGTGAACATTGAAATGAGCCGTGGTTTAAGCCTACTAGAATCAAAATTTGCAAGAATGTATCAAATGACTCATGTAACCATATGTAATGTGAAAGGAGTCTGCAGTTCCCCTCAGCTCAATGGAGAGTTTTATTGTCTTTCATTGTGGTTTTACAGCAACTTTACTGGTTTGGGTCACTCTGTTCAGTGCAGGTTCCAGATGCAGCAGGCAGCTGTTTTCAATGGGAAAGCTCAAAAAATGTTGTACATTACCTGCTCAGCAACAAGTGGCACATAAACAAAGTTAGTAACTAGCTGGTGATCAAAGTGTTTAGCTGCTAAAGACATTTTCCCCTATGGAGGTGTCGGAGACCAAATCAGAGCTAAAAGGGGAGTGGATGTTGGACTTACATTCGCCAGGTTGACACAAACACAACTCTAATGCTAATGCTGCTCTGTGTCTAATACAGTATGTAAATATGCAACTGTTTGCTAACACATTCGCCGTATCAACTTTTTACCCTGAAAATACTGTATGTCAGTGTTGTGTTTGCATCTGGTTGGACAAAAATCAGTTCGTGTGATTTAAGGATGTGAGGAATACCCACATCCACTTGGATGCATACTAAGCACCATGTTTCTGCCTCCTGACACCAAAATATTGTTGCTGACCAGCTGCAGTCCTTTTTGGGTTGTTTAGCTATTGTCAGATGGACATTTCCAGCAAGATAACGCACGTTCTTAGAGTTTCAAGATTGCCCCAACATGACGGTGGTTCCACTTTACCCCTGCAGCACTTAAATGCAGCTGTTGCTGTAAAAAGTGAGTGAGTTTATGAAGTAAACACGGACAAAGATCCATTGTGGATTATTTCCAGCACCTTGCTGAATGCATACTTCAACACATTCATGCTGTTCTAGTTCATTACAGCAAAGAGGCTCATAATAACATCCTTAACTTCCCCCGTTTGCACTGACCTGGTCACACATTGTGCCATTGTATTATTGCACATTTCATTTTTATGGCTGGGATGCAATTTCCAAGTCCTCATCTTGGTGTTTTAAGTGCTGTGACATCAATATCATGTGGAATGAGGAAACAATTCGCCATCTTTTGGAATCCAAACTATTATTGTGTGTAGGTTTTTCATTTCAGTGATATGCCTTTAATGTGCACCTGTCATGACTTATGTTTCCTCCCCGTTATATTGCTATCTCATATCCTCTCCATCTTTCTTCTCTTCTGCTATGTCTAATCTATATTTCCCCTCTTCTACCATCACTCGTGCCACCAATCTACTGTATGCATGCATCTCTTCTTCTCACCACCATGATCTGCTTAACATTCTGTCACAACTCTCACTTCCTCACCCTTCACTTTCCACGCCACCTTCCCTCCTTTATTACCCACTCATCCCCATGCTCTTCTGTCTCTTCCCCAGTGTGACTGCGGTGCGTCTGCCGGACGGTTTATCCTTTGTCATCTATGAGTTCTGGGATGGAGAGGAGGAGTGGAGGAGGTGAGTTATCAGTCGCATTAAGCCCTTGGCTGATATCTGTCACCCTTGCCCGTATTAAGAGCTTTTTCCATTTTCTGTGACTTGTGTGAACAAGCCTCTAAAAAGGCGTTTATGCAGTTAAAGTAGCAGTCTTGCGGTGTGGCTAAAAATGAGTCAAATCAACATGCAGAATGAAACATCTGTAAGTGCAGAGGAAGACCCATTGCTAAAAATGTTTCTTTCCGAAGGCTGATGCACTTTAAAAGTATTAAAAGTCATTACTGAGTGTGGACGAATAATCATTTTGTTTCTGAAAATGCCTTTGAGTCAGCACTCCGTCTCCTCTGAAAGTTCCATGGAGCTGAGCGTGCCGTTCCCTCCTGTCACTGTTTTCATTGATTGGTGATTGCCAAATAAAGGGAGTGCTCACTTTCCTTCCATTACTGTCATGAGCCCGCTGGATAGATTCCTCCATTCACATTTAATTAGCATTCTTCAGTCCTCTGGTTGCCCCAGAGTTGCTGAAGCACTTGTGTTGTGTCAGGTCATCATGATTTAGTGATGGTGCTGGTGCTGGACATGGGGCTGATGTAGCTGCCTGCTGATCTGAGTTTGTGCTCCACTGCTCACAGAGTCCCACTGCCATTAATATTTCAACTCTTACAGTAAAAGCTAAGGGCCGTGCTAAGAGGTTAGAAGCTATCTGTGCTCGCGTGCTTTTATGAGGGTCTGTGCAAGTGCGTGCTCGTGTACATACATGCTATGTGTGTAGCTGTGTGTGCACTCTCTCACCCTCCCTTCTGATTCCAGGCACCTCCAGTCGGCCCCCAACAAAGCCTTTCAGCACGTGAAGGTGGATACACTGTGCCAGCCGGAGGCCATGTCCTCTGTAGCCGTGCCAGGTCAGTGGTGAAATACTACACAATGAAACGCTAGAATAAAATAAGAGCTGTTGTTTTAATCATCAAGTAAAGGGTCAAGATCAGTTTACATGTCATGCGCCTGTGAAAAAACGTCCCATCTGAGTATTTGAGTCTGAGTTTGAAACACATGGGAATTTGCCAAGCAGGGAGTTGCATTATGGAAAGTGCAGTGGTCAAATGTGACTAAGTACATTTACTCAAGCACTGCACCTAATTACAATTTTACAGTACTTTGCTGTATGTATTTGATGCTATTTACTACTCCACTACAAGTCAGAGGAAAATATTGGACTTTTACTTCACTACATTTATTTGATAACTTTAGTTACTAGTGACTTTGCAGATTCACATTCTAAATACAAAGTAATCAAGTAAATTATTGTAATCAGTTAAAATTTGCTCCACCTTTGCAGCCAGCTGCAACATTAAAGTGATGTACACATTAATGCATCGCGTTTACTTTTGGTACTTTGAATACATGATGTAAATATTCTACTTTTACTTGAGTAACATTTTGAATTCAAGACTTTTACTTGTAACAGAGTATTTCTACACTGTAAAAAGTAAAAGAGCGGAGTACTTTTTCCACCACGGGGGAAGTGTAGTATTCAGTGTTTTTGGAGAGCGATCCACATGAAGGACTAAAAGTAAGAATGGCTCTTTTTCAATGCACACACTTGCTGTATTTGCAAGTTGTCGAGTGGCGTATCTCTGGTAGCTGCCAACGGTGCCCGAGTGTTGATTAAGACGCCGAGTATGTGGAGGTTTGTCAGAGCTCAGTGGCACAGACGTGGTTAATGAAGCCATCGCATCAGTCACTCAAAAACATGGCTCAATCAAGCTCAGATGATTTGTTATTTTTATTTCCACATAAAGAACAGAGGAGAAGGATGAACTGTACAGTGTTGCCGTTGCAGTGAGATGGCAGCGAAAAACAATTTCACCTTCAGGAGCTGGAGGACTAATATAACTAATAAAGCAAGTATGGGTATTGGAGCAGACCAAATATCTCCTGCTCTGCTTGCTTCAATTTTGACAATTCTTTCTTAAATGTCTCTCACAGGATCTCCAAATCAGTAGAAGTGTAATTCTAATCCAATGAAGTGCAATATTAATTTGCAGATTATTTTTAGATTAATGAATGCATTGTTTAGTTTGCAAAATATAAAAATAATAGTATTCCAAGAGCCCCAGATGACATCTTAAAATAGCTTGTCTTGTCCAGCCAACGGTCCAAACCAAAAGACATTCAATGCAATACAGAATTAAAACAGAGAAAGGCAGCGAAACCTCACATATTTCAGACGCTGAAAACAGTGAATGTTTGGCATTTCTTCTTGATAAATGACTTCAATTATTAACCCCAATTATCATAAAGTAGAAAACAATAGAACAAAACAGAACAGGAGTTGGGCAGTAATCAACAGAAAATACGGCAATTATGTAAAAATACGCAATTACAGAGCAGAGCTGAATGATAATACAGTCTTCCCATGATCCTGGGAAAGTGATTAGTGTGTAGTCAGTAAGGCTGGCTGTGTAATTAGTTCAGATGCATTCTAAACAACTGAAGCCACCAGGCACATTTTAAAATGCCTGACACTGGCACGCAGCCACACTCGGAGGCATGGGCTGTCACTGACTTGAGGTGGCGCTTGGCAGAATGCCATTTGTTCTTTCTTGTCCAACTCATTTTTTTAATCCATCTCTCCTCACCCTGCCCTCTGCTCGTCTCTCTCTCTCTCTCACTCTCTGCATTGCCACATTTCTCCTCATCTCCATTCAATCTGTTCCCTCTCATTCCTCCTCGCATCTCTCTGTCTGTACTCCCCTCTGGGGCATTTTCCTTTCAATCTCACTTTCTCTCCAACCTCTTTCTCACTTGTCATCGCTCTCCTCTCTGCTTGCAGCCGCCTGGTGCAGCGTGAACAGGGACTGAGCATGAAGATATTCAACTACACGCCAAGACTCCTGGACACTCCCCACTTCCTCTTCAACTCCCCTCCAAACCTAAAACCCCTTCCCCGCTGCATTTCACCGGCTCTCACACTCACAAACCCTCCTCTTTCGACCCTCACGTTCCTCAACTCTTTTTGTAAGTACATGTTTACACAGTGCAAATGAATGGTGTCAGCTGCAGTGAAAACTGAACAAAGTGTGTTCTACAGTGTCAGATCACTGAAATGCGTTTGCATCTCACCATAGTAGTTCGCGGGCTCAAGAGGATTATGTCATGTTCCAAGTAGCTTTGAGCGACTGTAAAGTGGAGTTTGTCATGTAGCAAGGACCCTGGCGTTGAGTTTTTCATGTAGCAGTTGCTGTTTCTGGGTAGTGCATTTTGGATGTGGCATCTTTTTCTCCCCACTCTTGTAAGGGTAGAGTTTACAACCGGTAGCTCATCTATTTAGCTTTTACTTTGTAGTAGCTGCTCATTCCACATTTGCTGCCATACACAGTGTTCTAATAATTCAATTTCTATTGTTTTGTAACTGCTCAAACGCTTTGGACATTATTCTCACATCAGCCGTTCCAAACTCACATCGACATGTTGAGTAAAGGAGAACGATCGACAGACCTAGCTGCCAGGTTAGCTTGCAATCTCAGGAAAACTGAATGCTTGAATTTAGCTTGAAGGTTAGCTAGCTCCCTAGCTAGCTGTCAAACTTAGTTTTCTGGGTAAGTGGGGTGGGTGTTGTGTCAAAAACAAAAAATATATATATTATGGTGAAGGCCTTGCATGCAGTGAATGTGTTTTTAGAATTACTACTAAATTGTGTGGTTTAACATTTTCTATACTGATATGGACGAGACCTAGCAAAAAGCATTATATTCGCACATCTAGTGGCTGAATAACTTTGTAAAACATCTATTCATACAATATAATAATGCATACAATATTTATACATACCACATAATGTCAATTTGAGAATTTTCAACTTGCAAACAGGAGTTTCCCAGAAGGACCCGAAGACAGCATCATTGCTAGATTCCGATAACCATCTGTAAGAGCCCAAATGTCATATTAGCCTGAAGACAACCCTATATTGCAAATTCCCGTTTTTGGAAAAAAAAAAACCTTTTTGAAGGTAAGGACTCTGAATGATACAAGGAAGTAGGTATAACATATCTGACATCTTTTAATGTATTTAATTAAAAAATAAAACAATTCTACCATCACAAAGAGAACCGGCATTTACTAGTTGAGGTATTTTTCTGTATGATTACTGCTTCTCTCCTGTGTATTAACAAGAGACAGAGAGGAAGAGAGTTCTTTTCAAGCACTCGCTCAGTATCTAACTATAGGTTCTCTGCACACATGCCATCAGAGAGCCAGGGTTACAGTAATGACTTTAGCTTTAAATAATGTTACTTATTTACATTCATGCCAGTGTGTGAATGAATTAAGCCACTTTTCAAGTGCAATTTTGGGGGGGGGAATAAACATTTTCTTATATTGGCACATGGTATTTTACCTCAAACTACAAACCTTTATTCTTTCAGACTCTGCAGATGTGTTTGTTTTATAGTGTGAGCTTTATCTTGCTGAGTTTCTTCACCCTAAGCACCGTACAGTATGGCTGCTGTGGGAGTAATGTCTATGATGATATGAACTTATTTAGCATGTGAAAACACACTACAGGTTTTTAATGAGCAGAACCCTGAACCCAAATCTGTACATCAGATGGTGACATTAGCTGGCACCAAAGACCAGCCAACAGAAGAGGGCCAGCTCAGTCCAGTATCATGTATTATGAAAATATGTCAGTCTTCACAAATATTTTGCGTATGTCCATGCCAGTTGTTGATTGACATGTAGAGAGACTTTCAGAGAGTGGGTGATTTGTATTTCTTCATGTAGCTTTTATTTCATGAAACACTTTATGGTGAAGAGTTGAATCTCTGAGCATTGACAGAGTCATGTGAGGTGAGGAATAGATTGGTTTTGCTGTCAAGGGATCATTTCTGACTTCTGAGTCTGCTGCTTTGCCTTGAGACAGAAGAGACTAAGTTAAGAGAAGAAGGCAGCACCTCACTGTTCCCCATGCAGCTAAAGTTTGTTTCAACTCCGCCTTCTGTTTTGTATCCCTTGTTTGATCTGGCAATGGGTAGCTTATTAGCAGTGTAAGTCTAGTAGAGATTGTACATATGAAAATGTTGTTCTATTATGTATCTTTTAGTGCTATGGTGCAAATCTTTCCTCAGTGGAAGTGGCAGTAGCTTACTAGGCACTGCAGCTTCTCGTAACAGATTGTTTGAATCAGAATAGCTACCATCAGAAACTTCATACAGATACACCCATCTGAATGACATTGAATACAAAGCCTTAAACATCACCACATAGTAGAGGAGGTTTTAAAGGTTTTCAAAGGGTTACTTTCTTTTTCTATGTGATGTAAGCACCCAGTAAGCAGGGAAATGCCCACATGTCCATCTGTGTGGCATCAGATCACGCAGCACCAGTGTCATGTTGCATTGACATTATCGATGCAAAGACAGTTTCACCATTGCATTTGATTTCTGTACACCGGACTTTCCGTTATCAACATGGAAAAAAAAACAACCTTGACTTTGAAACAGGATTTCACACATCACTTAGCATTCTGTAGCTGATAGATGAACCTCCTCAGCATCAATATCTCTACCACACAATGAACATGTATATTGCCACCATTAACCCCAACGATAAGAGACAAGGGTCCCAATGCCTATAACTCAACTGGAGGACCTTACACAAAAATGTGGACCATCAGAATCAAATGTGGAATGGGTGTGATCACCTGTCTGCCAAAAAAAATAAGACAAGACCAACGCCTGAAAGCTCTAATGAGCATATTAGTGTCATGTGACCAACGACGATCAGGTGTGGCAGCAAAGTGACTCGCCTTCGAAAAGGAGATCGGGGTCCATCTTAAACTACTGTGCATAGTTTTCATGTTGGCCTTGGTTTCTTTCCACAATCCAAATACATTGAAATTAGATTGAAACCTCTACAGTAAATCTTACATGTGTCTACAAATTTGCTAAATTGGCCACCTTTCCTTCCTTCAGGCCAAGTCATGCAGGGATACACACTATTATAAACAAACTGATTCAGTAAAGGTTAAGCAGAAAGCACAATGAAAAGTTTGTGAATATTGTGACTTAAAGATAGTTTATTAGAGGTTGTTGAGTATGATGAGAGTATTTAGAGATATATAGTAATACTGTTTATCTGGTTAAAGGTTTGTTGGTGAATTACTCCTTCTTTATAGCTCTATACGTTCAAAAGGTGTCATCTTGCCATCCACCACACTATTGAGTCTATTTTCATCTGTGAATGACAGCCAGTCTGTTGTCTACCAGTACTGTGGTAGCAGTGAGTGGGGATTCAGCTACACTGATAAAAATCGGTCCAGCACCGCATTGGGCTGCATTGAGCAGGGCAGGACTGCGTGAAAGTTGAATATTATTAGATATACTGTAACAGAAATACGTATTACAGCAGGCTTATAGAACAGGCATGCAAAGGCGTTGCTGCTTCATCTGTGAGGTGTCTCTACTAACCTATCACTAAGTGTCTGTGTTAAAAGTACCCTATGGAGTTATTGACCACTAGTAGCGCTGAAGAGCAATGACGTGATTTGTTTGTATGGTGCGGGCGACAGGATACAAATTCTTGCTGCTGCTTTCAAGCTATTTTCCTGACAGTGGCGGTAAAGTGCCAAGAAATGTCGCAATGCACAAACAAAGGCAAAGAAGACAAAGGCCGCTAGCTAGAAAACGCAAAGGATTTAATATTTGATCAAATTGGCTTGATGTTTTATGAGGTAATGTGTTCAACATGTTTGTTCAAGGACACATACGACAGGGCGGATCTGTCGCTTAGCTGCGGTTTATATCGGATCTGACTAAGCCAGAACTTGCAGTGGTTTAAAAACACAGCTGCATGCTAAACCGGACATAAATCAGATGTATGATGCCGTTACCTTAAGATCTGCCCAATACAGGTGTTTCAGAGCAACACAACACCATAAAGGTTTTTAAACTATCAATGTAAATCTAACATTTCCATAACCTCAAACAGTCATGTGTTCATCTTGCCTTGATTATTGCAGCAGCAAGGTTTCTGACAAACGCTAAACGCACAAACCGCATCTCTCCAACACTGGGCTGGATTACGCTGGCTGCCTACGGAGCTCAGTTGAAGATTCTTTAAATTACTTTTAAAGCCTTGTGACTTATTTTGTACCAAGGCCACTCAGGTTTGAGGGCTGTTAAATAACTGACAGCTCTGAGTTTCTGGTTGGCAAAATTGCTTGGCTTTGATTATTTTCAGGTTAGGCATATTTTGGATGTATATAATATGTGACTCGCACTCATCGTTGCTTCTATAACCATATTCTCACATACTAAAGCTCAGAGTAATACAGACCTTCCTTTAAATCTGCACCGTGTGTGCAGTCAGTGTAAGTTGAACCTCAACAACGATTTAAACCTTTAAGAGAGCATGTGGTTGTGTTCCAGGCAGCACAGATGATTTGATCTCATCCTAGACCTTAAACTGCAGCTAAGCCTATTACAGAGCAACAGCAGGAAACACTGAATGTACACATGAGTTTGGTGTGTTTGAAAGAAAACTCCACAGGGCACTTCTAACCTTTCACTTTGCAAAAAAAAAATTTTAACTACTTGCAGTCCTGTGCCACGACAAACTGTGTCAAATCTCGTTTGCGTTTGAGATGGAGCTGCTGTGTTCTGAATAGAGACATAAAGCCATATTGCATGGATTGATGTTTACATGTCAGTGACTTACTATACTGATAGCCATAGTTTTAGTGCCCAGCTGAATGCAGCCCACATGCTCTAATCAAGGGTTTCATTCCTGTACATTGTGCCCTGCTTGGTTGGGTTATGTATATGAGGTAGATAGTGAGTGAACTGTCACAAATGCCAATACTGTTTCCTATTGATACATTCCTGAATGTCCCTCAGACTGTGCAACCTGTTCTTTTCTATCCCCCTACTCCTCAGTGCAACCTGTGCTTCGTCGTACAAGGAAAGAGTTATGCCATTGAAATGTAGTGAAGCAGGCCTTCGATTGAATGTTTCCTGGCAATATGAAGGAGATTAGACATGGGAGGACATACAGTATGTGGCGATTAGACCTCCTGTAGGCCGCATCAGTTTCTGGAGCAGTAGGGAAGCTGGTGGACAGAAAGCGTGTCACCAGGTTTACCTCAACAAGCATTGTTACATGATACCAAGGCAAGTCAAAGTCATAACTCTTCCCTTCTATGGCCGTGTTCTTTTCTATCCTTCAACTGAGTGCATGTCAACTGAATGTCCAGTAACTTATTTGCTGTAGTATTAGGCCATGCTACTCTTCAATGGGTTTTGTGCATTTCTTACCTTCTTCTTTCTTTTCTAGTATTCCTATGAAGGAGAGAGAGACAAAATCTATTATATAAAATATATATGACTAGAAAAATGGCATACAAGAATGAACATTCACTTTTATGGCAATGTTTAATGACATATTAATTCTTATTGTGTGTTTCAGTAAAACAGCTTTCTCTTCTGAGTGTAGAGACTTATTGCTGGGATGCAAGTATTATATTTGGTCTTTAAAGAATATCTTGTTGAAATTCTAGACGATGTAGAGTGATGCAATTCAATAAAACTATAAAACTGGAAAATTGTGCTTTGTGGCTTTGATTTTAAATGCTGCTGGTGATTCATACTTGTGCTTGTTTCACGCTGAAAGGTTGTGGCAGATCTGCGATTCATTTAAACTTTCATTCAAAGTTTCTGCACTGAAGTCTAATCACCCAGCATGACAATCCTCAATTCACAAAGGTCTACTTCCAGGGCATATGCAGGAATCCAGAAGTTAAATTCCCTAACTTTTAAGACTGCAATGCCACAAGTTGTAACTGGTTATCAGCAAGACACATTACATTTATTTTGAGATTGCAAAACAGTCTTAGTTTTACATAATTCACATCAGCTGGGAGAGAACAGTACTCAAGAATAAAGTAGTGACTAATCCAAAAGGCAAGGTTTATTACAAGTAATAATAGTCACAGACTCACACTCTCGCTCACTCACATTAACAAAACATTTTCATTAGCAAACATTTTTATTTGGCCTATGAAATATAGCATTGGCCATAAATTATGTTAAATCATATAGGCAGTCTGTCTGAATCTATGCTACAAAATTAATACCTCGTAAAATGCCAGTTAAGATTTTTAATACTTGAAAGGGTCTTTATTTTGCTAAACTGATCTAATACATTTTAAGACCCTGTGGAAACCCTGATTTCATGGTTGGATGAGCATTAAAATGAGGTAAATCATAAACAATCCACTTCACCTGACAGCAGTCCAACAAGGATGCGATAGTCTCATTAAAGGAGCACTCACCAATTTTACACATCAACTTCAGCTTACTTTTGAATAATGTAATGTGTTCCCACAGGAAGAGGGGTGAAATTCGCATACAGACAGTATTCATGCTGAATACGGCTTTTGAGTGTGCTGTTGGATGTACAATGTACTCCCACAATGCAATGCACACTGGAAGTGGAGGAGCTGCTCACAGCTGAAACAAGATCAGTGGTGGAGGAAGCACTTTTTTTTTACTCAAGTGTAGCAACACCATTCTATAAGAAGTTCTACATTTAAGATTCTATGTACAAAAGTATTCAAATTTAAATTTTCTCAAGTTAAGTTTTAATTTGACATTGGTACAGTGTTTTAACTGTTTTTTATGTTACACTACTATTGTGGCCACCGTTGGTAATATGGTAAATGAACAGTGACAAACATCTCAGTTTAAGGCTCTTCATTTTACACACAGAGTGTATGTATGTGTTTTCTGAATACAGGCAGGTCTAATACTAATGTGCACAAATATGCACTAATAAATGCAATGTCTGTAGATCAACTACAACATCATCTCAGCATGGCAAGAGGCAGACAGAGCTCATCACCTGGCTACAACTAAATACAATTAACCCTGATGGAAGTAGCATACCTTGACGCTGAAGGCGAAAGTTGTGTTTTTTTTAAGCGGGGTTTCATCCATTTTGGTAAAGGCCATAAGTTGCACGTTTTGAGGGGCCCCTTGATTGTTCAGAGGTCATGTCCAGTTTTTACAGACTCCATGACAGCCATAGTTCACACCATGGGCTCTTTAGGGAGGGGAAAGCGAGGGTACAAGCTAAAGATCTAGTCACCGCTGTCTCCGAGAAATCAGTGAGGGAGGAGGAAACGGTCAGATCTTCCCGAGGACCTGCATGACAGCGATGGTGGTGCTCTGGCCGAAGATGAAAGCTCCGCAAATCAGCGTCACGACTCCCCAAACTGTGAGGATGACTCTGGAGAGGAGAAGGTACGAGCGACAGAGAGAAATTGAATGACAGGCAGTCTCTCTTTGGTCGATCCCAGGCACGACGCTGTGGGCATCCCCCTCAGACAAGATCACACACTGACCTCACACACACCATTTTGTAAGTGCACTAAGTGTTTACAGAGGGAAAAGTGTTTGTGGCTGTTGGCCACACTCTAAACCAGAGTGAAAAGCACACACTTTTCAGACAATTTTTCCTCAAAGGCGTTCATACAGACAAAAATGTCAGACGCGACCATGTAAAGAATGCAAAAAGAGCTGAGAGCGAAGTTCAAATCTCTGTGGGAGCAGAAATATGTTCAGTAGCTTCCATGGCAATCTCATCTGAATGTGCACTACAGGAAGCCCATTAAGTGTCCAAAATGCAGAATGGCCACGCTTTGGTCAGCTTGAATGTGAAGAAATGTCACGGCAATCTCAACATTACATTTACTCATAGAAAGCTTCACCTACAGCTCATTTTGGATCAGTTACCGTCTGCAGTATGTAAGAATCCTGTCATACCGTTTGTTATGTATATAGGTACATGTGACTGACAGTGATTGACACATTCAGATCTAAATATATTCACAATCACTGTCCAAGTGTCTGTCAAACAGACCAACTGACAGGAATACGTCACCATCCTCAGACCCATCCACTACCACGGCAAAAACTATTTTACTGAGAGTTTAAGACCAAGAGCACGTTTAAAAGTTTGTTAGAATATAACTGTACATGTTCAATGTTTCTCTAAGAGGGAACATACTGAATAACACCCGCAACCTACTATTTCACCACATTAATTCTTTGGATTATGAACCCAGATGTGTATATACACATCACATCAACATTTAAATGAAGTTCTTTCCTCACCTGGTCTTACAGGACACTGGCTCAGACTGCATGGCAAACATCAAACAGAGTCCTGTTCAAACACATTGCAGAGTTTAAGGGTCGCAACACATTTCAGAGAACAATCTGAACCTATAAGCAGAGTGCTACCTGGGAAAATGAAGATGAAAAAGGCGCTGATCCCTCCGATGACACTGATGACCTTGCTGATGTCCGGTACGAACGTGGCAATGAGCAGTGTCATGGCTATCCACAGGACTGTCAGCACGTAGCGGCTGCGGCTTTCGAACTCCGACGTCACCACACCGTCACGCCTCCTCCGCCAGCTCAGCAGGGGGTCCTGGATCACTGATCTGATGTGCAGGAACAGGTGCGTTTTCATCAGTATGGCTGCTGACTGTCTTTATGCAGAACCTTTGTAAAGTAAACATTGGCGTGTCCCTGACCTGCCCAGCAGCAGGATGATGGGATATATGGTAACGATGGAGACTCCGAACAGCAGCCTGGCAACAAGCATCAGAATGTCACCGCCGGAGTACGACATCAGAATGTCGGCCTTCACGTCCTTTCCAAATGTCATGTACCCATAAACCCCTGCATCGGAGACAGAAAGACACCGTTCCCCTAACTATTAGCAACAAATGTGCTGTATCTGAAGCCAAATGGTAAAACTGACATTTTCAATCGGCAGACACTCAACTATTTTTATTGGGTGGGTATATTAATTACATTTGTCGATAGTGGAGCAGTGTGCCTCAAACATGCACAATTTGATTCCTAGAACATGACTTATAGGTGTGAGGTGTGCATAGCAATCCTCAATGAAGTTAAGAATGTCTTAATGTCTCAATGTGTGCTACTTGTAACCATACTACATGCTAACAGTAGTAGTATACACTATATAGTAATCTTTATAGTATAGTGTTTTTGCAGTTAGTCTACAATAAGCTGTTTTATACCAACAGGAATTATGTCATTTGTGCAGCATTGAAACGGCAATCAAACTGCGACTCATGACTATGAGGCATACTGTGAGGTGTTCCTGGAACGGTTTCATCACCATCCACAATAAGTTTGAATGTTTTACAGCTGTGATGAGTGCTTCCTTCTCCTTGTGCACTGCTTTGTGCAGCTCACTCAAAAATTAGGCTTTTTGTAATAAGCATTCTGACTGTTATGACACACACACACACACACACACACAACGTAACACTGGCTTCCTGATATTTATGAAGTGTTAAACATGTTCACTTATCTTGTCAGCATGCTAATCTTTGCCAATTAGCACTAAACACAAAGTATAGCTGAGGCTGATGGGAACATCATTAGTTTTGCAGGTATTTAGTCATTATATTATATTATATTAGACAAATTAAACTTTTAGCCTGATGATGGCGATAGATGAAAAGTTAAGGGATGACTAAAGTGATTAAACTTCGTCCTGAAGGGGGCAGAGAATGTCTGTACCAAATTTCATCACCACAAATGTCAACCTCATGGTGGTGCCACAGGAAAAGTCAGGGGATGTCCAACGTCTTTATCATTCATTGTCTGGAGATCTTGAATATCTGTAGAAAACTCCACTGCAATCCATCCAATAGTTGAGATATTTCAGTTTGGACCGAAGCAGTGGACCAACCAACACACTGCCATCCCTAGAGTGGCTAAAAATCTTGTGACGAGGACACATCTGCTTTTATAGTCATTTTACAACCTAGAGGCTGAAACCTCCAAAGTATGCTCCTCACGTCACACTGATGTGAGGAGCATAGATATACAGGGAGAAACTGGTCTAGTCATACCTCTGGACCAGACATCTCTGTATCTTAACCACCCAAAAACACACACTTTTTATTCCCTCCTGATGTTTCGTCTGGTGCCGATACTGCACTGGACATGCATGGAGAGAAATGGGTGTGTTATTATCATGGGGAAGAAGAAACCCATCTGACCTGTGAGGGAGTAAATGACGAGACAGACGATCATGGAGACCACAGAGATGAAGACCCAGTGAGAGAGCCGCTGGTTCTCCATGCTGCTGTAGATGGCGATGGACGCCTCGTGGCACTGGAACAAACACACAGACAAGAGAGTAAACGGACAAATCCAAAAATGTGCAATCAGTGCAGAGTGAAGATTTCTAACTCCAACTAGTTCCTCTTCTCTGGTTAAAAGGGAATAAACTGTTGTTGTGTTTGGTTGAATAAACTCCAGGGTGAGACTCACTACAGATCCACCGACAGAAAAGGTAGGGCCCAGTTGTTTGTCAGACAGATTGTGTGCCTCTCTAGCCGGCAACCTTTGATTTTTCTCATCTGATTCGGAGGTCTTATCTTTGACCTCTCTGCTGGTGTGATGAACCGAGATGAAATAGGGAATTAAATGAAGGCTATGGGCTCGGAGGGGCACAATGGGGCGAGTTAAACCATACAGAGGTCAGGATACAGACTCTTGTCCACACTTGATGCCAGCTGCCATCGTCCGGTTTTAAATCTCTCTTCCCCTTTCCATTCCTCCACTCCTCTCAGGATCTCATCTTGTTCTCTTTTCAACCCTTTGCAGTGCAATCACTCACCCTGAGGGAGACCTCTGTGTGTGTGTGTGTTTGTGTGAGAGGACATGCATCAGTCCTTTCGCATTTCCCCCTACTTTTATTAGATCCCGCCAGCATCCCTCAGGGGTTACAGTCCTGCTTTAGATTGACAGAATGATCTTTTTCCCATATTCTACCCTGCTATTAAATATGAAAGCTCACTCTGCTGAGCCCCCGTGTAGCACACCAGCCCCAGGCTGCTGGCCTTTACACTGCACTTAAAAACATACTCTGCTGAGAAAGTCCAGGTCCTAAAGAGTATTGAGAAAACCCCCATACAAAGGAGATGAATGGACTTCTCTTTGTGGTGCTTACAGCATTGAAAAAAATCAATTACAAAATACAATTGCAGTGTCTTTTCAACACTGTAGAAGGTAGTTCCAATGGAAACTGTTCACAGTGAGGTCTAGATTATCCAGAGTAAAGCTTATAAATCACCACATTGGATACATCTATAAACTTTTGCCTCCTATTGTTGTGTATGTAATGTGTTTTTTCCAGTTCTGTCCAGCTCTATGTGATGTGCAAAGCCAAATAGAGCCAAAAGTTCAAATTTGTTGAACCCCCCAACTGACCTTTTGGAGCACAGTCGGTGGCAGAAGGCTACTGCGAGTGCCATGTTTAAAAGGAATAGACTTAGATATTCGCTTCTTGCCAAGAGTTATACAAGAAGATTCATACCACTCTCATGTCTGTACAGTAAATATGAAGCTACAGCCAGCCAACAATTAGCTTAGCTTAGCATAAAGATTGGAAACAGGGGGAAACAGCTAGCCTGGTTCTGTTCAAAGAAAACAAAATCTATCTACCAGCACCTCTAAAGCTCAGTAATTAACCGTTTATATTTGTTTGTTTCAGAACTCTTTTGCCTTCAGGTGTGGTTGTACATTGTATGGTTGGTTCTTTTCAAGCATACCCAGGCCTTAACTAAGAATATCCAACTCCAATCCCAGAGACGGCCCCAAAAAGACTGCATTGACCAATGTGGCATGTGCGGCACAGAGGCCTTGTTTTTCTGCCGTAATGTGAACGAACCATCAGCAGGCTTCTGGAGAATGACGCAGCTGTTTTAAATGCAACTTCCAATTGTTTTGATCAACAGAAACGAAATTCCATTCACGTCAATTGTTTTGGTGGAGTCAGCAATCTTAGAGATGGACCAGGACAAATACTGTAAAATCCTAACTATATACACGAGGCTAGATGCTATGAGTGAGAAAAATACGTTTATTACTTGCTGATATTGAAAGAACCGAGTTTATTATGCAAATGTTGTTACTGTTTGTCTTTTTAGTTAGTCCCATCAAATATGTGAGGGAGGGTGGTATAGGCCACCTATAGAAAACAATGCCATAAAAAGCCTAAAGGAACAAAACAACAAGGAGGATGTCTCCATAAGAATATGTGCCGACAATATCATGGTCTGCTTGTCTACACTTACCATGCCATACATTTTTATAAGCCTTTACCAATATAATCATGTATTCACATATATACAAATCTATGTACTCATACATTATGTTTATATTAATTTTTACTTCTACAAGTGTTGTTTCATGTTAAAAGTCTTCAAATCTGGCTTAGAAGAGATAGTTATTTCAGGGGTCAAAAGTGCGAGAAGACCGACAGGAGAAGAAACCACAAGCAACCTCCTGTGCAGCTGTGGAGCCCCTCAGCCAGGTGCCTGCACAAATGTGCATTATACATTTTAGTTTGGAAGTGTGTGTGCATCAGGCAGAAAAGCAGACGCTTCTAGCGTTCTGGAGCCTCGGGCGGAGAGATGCCCGCAGGTTCGTGTGGCCAACGAGGAGGACACCGGGATCAAAATTAACATTACCTTTTGATTGGAATCTGACTTGAAAGTCAACGGACACCTGGCCTGGCCAAAGTCCTTTTTATGCCCATTTTATTTTGCCCGTTTTGTCGTTCTTGAATGATGTTTTGCGTATCTCTGAACAGAACGGGCCAAAAACAGTCTGATGGTCGTTAAGTTTCTCATGAGATGGAGCTGCGAGTTTCCTTTGGGAGGGGGTAGCCATTTCACGAGAGGCTAAATAAAATCAGGTTTAGATCTATTAACAGCTGTTAAACAATTTGGGGAAACAGATGAGAACATCTGTAGCGTTGCTTCTTCGTGAATGGACCACTCTTAGAGATCTACCTAAAACAAAATCTTACAGCATGTAGTTCAGCAAATCAGAGCTTGCTTTTTATTATATTCTTTTTCATTAATTTTTTGACAAGAAAAAAAATTCTTTAACTGAGAGATTAAAAATTAAGTAAATCTTCAGTTCCCTTTTTGTCAACTGGTTTTCACTCTGAGAGGAAGCCACACAGCCAAAGGGTTTCTCCTCCGAGGACACTGCTAAAGCCCCTGAGGTAAGAGTTCAGATTATCGGCACCACGGCTGCATTACTGACGACCTATTTTTAGACACACACACACACACACACTCCTCCCCAAGCTCGGCCAGGAAGCCTTATAGCTGTTAGGTTGTTTGGTGTAGGGGTGCAAAGGGTGGTTTTTCCTGGGCTTGTTAGATTTTCACTGGATAATCACTTTTTAATGTAGTAACATGAATGTATTTGCAATTTCTTCAGCCATAACTGAACAGTTTTCCCTTCCTGAAGCATGCATATACATAAATCCTTCACACGCACACACAGCTGCACACTCAGCGGCCTCTAGCCTTACAACAGCACGATGCTCCAATCCAAACATGTTAACCAGGTCTCAAAGGGTCTCGACATGGATACATTTCAAATTGTTGCACTCACTTGGAAACCAAAGCAGATGGTCGGGATGACACTGAACGTGGAGGCCCAGGAGCTGATCCAGCACGCAGATGGGAGGAGACAATGAGATGACAAGTCATTTTCTGGGGTTCACAAATGCAACGAGTAGAAGAAATAAGCTATTATTAAGGCACCATTCATAATGCCGTGGCATTTACAGACACTTTGCGATAGAGTTCATCCATCAGTCACAGGCGCACAGCTGACAAGGGCAGCCAAGGTAAGTCAGTGAGCCAGACAGAGCGTCTTAACAGGGTTCAAGGAGAGGAAGGAGTAGAGTGGTTTGATCTACTTTGTCTGTCCTGGTGGCCTGATTCAAGGTAAATTTATGGATAAGACTCATGGGAGTCATATTTCCTGGAAGCAACCTCATAACATGAAGTTGCTCTGGTGATTACATAGAAAAGACAGCTTCAAAGACAAAAGTTTACTTTAAAAAAAAAGAAGACAAAAACCTACTGTTTAGCATTTTGTTATAATTATTTTGTTTTTTCCTGCCCTCATTTCCACCCAATGAGCCAATGCTGAGGTTTGAAGGCAGATTATACACCTTACTTCAGTCAGTAAACAGTAAATACAGACCGCTGAGCATATATTCATTGAAAACTACTGTAATTCTATAATGGAAATTTTGACAGCTACAGGCTCCATTGTCACCACAAGAAAGCAAAACAAATTTAAATGAATAGCTTCACATTTTGGGCAACACAGCTGTCTGCTTTCTTGCCAAGAGTTAAATGAAAAGATCAATACCACTCTCATGTCTGTTTGCTAAATATGGAGCGACAGCCAGCAGACGGTGAACTTGGCTTTGCTGACTGGCTACAGGGGGAAGGTGCGAGCTTGGCTCTGTTCAGAGGCAACAAAACCCACCTACCAGCACGTCTAACACTCACTAACGCGTTTAAACCACACAAGTACATGTGAAAGGACAAGTTGGGGTTTAGGCAGCCGTCTCCCCGCGCTACCAGTCTTCATGTTAAGCTAAGCTAACCGTCTCCTGGCCGCAGCTTCATATTTAAAAACAGACCAATATTAGAGTGGCATCGATAAATGTCATCTTTTCGGAGCCATCATTTGCCCCCCCACACACACACACACACACACACACACGCACACGTATGTACCCACTGCTGTAGAAAGGGGTGATGTGAACCAGAACTGAAGGCGTTGTGTGGTATTTGGTGATGATGGCAATGGTCAGATAGGTAGCAGCCAGGGTGCCTAGAACACTGTGGGAGGACGGAGACAAAATGCCCGGTTCAGACAGAAATCACACAAGTGCAATGGATGAGTGGATTCACCTTCAGTATGGTCATGTGAGTCAGTCATTTGTCCATATACATGCCATGTGCATGAGTTGTGTAAATGAACACTGTTAATGTGTTAAAAAGAGCAAAAAGCTATTGGTCAAAAACTAAAACAATATTGTATACTTGACTAAAGTCAAAATGCTACAGTAGACCTTAGAGACTGCAATATTCATTAAAACCCTACAGTAAACTGAACAGAATAAACTATATCTATCCATTTAGATCATAGACTGTATATAAAGATGACAGCGCCACAACAGTGAAGCCTTTTATGAGATATCTTGTGTATAAAATGTGCCATTTTGGTGTGTAGGTAGCACTAGAGGAAGGTCATAGAGCATTCAAAATGAATAGGGTTCATCCTGAAGGGAGCATAACTGTGCATGTATTTAATGTAAATTGTCATATACATTGGATTGAAATTTGTCATTTCTATTTTGTGGTAATGTGGCCATTAGCTTTTGATTTGCCTAGTTATGCATCAAACTGTTGCTAAAGAGGGAATTTTGAGCTGATGGTGGAGCTACACAAAAAGGCTACGTTGTCACCAGAATGATCAGGAATCAGCCCGTGGTAACCATAAACACTTTTGATTTGATGTTAGTTGCTGTCCTAGCAAGTTCAATGGGACATGGGACACCTGACCTGATGTATTTCTGAATGCTGATCTCTTTGGGGATGGACAGCGGAAGGATGAGGAGGACGCAGAGCAGCACTAGGGCGAAGCGCTGGTCCGTGTAGAAGTGGCCCGGCATCTCTGACTCCGGCAAACCAGTCAGCAATTCATACATGGAGCCGCACACTGACACAAAGACGGAAACATTTGAAGGAGGAAGCAAAGAAAATGCTAAATTATCAGATCCTGAATGTATCTGTCCCAGAGATAATGAACATGAAAAGTCTAATAGACCCTTTTCATGGCAGACATTTTGGCTTGTCAAAGCAGGAAAAGCACAGGTGGAATTAATAACTTTAATGATGGCTGCATTCTATTAAGTGTCCCAGCCATGTCACTGAGTGAGCATGCACAACATCAGAGCCCTGGATCTGGCTCAGCTGAATGGAAGGCAGCCATCATTAATGTTATTAATTCCACCTGTGCTTCTCCTACAAGTCAAAATGTCTGCCGTGAAAAGGAGCTATTTTCCGATGATGCAGCTGTGATGCGGCTTCATTAGTCCTCCATCTGTGGACCAGTTATTAGTGGCAATTTCACCCCAGTCTGAACTATCAGGATACACTCGACGCATCAAACCACACACAGAGCTCTGCCCATTAACTGAGAGGAGACAAAAGCCAAGCAAGGCCACAGAGGACTCATCCACTCTAACATAAGAAGAGGGGAGCGATTGACCAGTTGTTACTTCAGAGAGAAAAGACCAGCTGGCCTTCTAGCAAAACAAAAAATAACACCAAGGGATTTCACAATAGTTCCATTCTCTGAAACTAGACAGATGTGTCTACGTTTCGAGGGCTGATTATGTATGTGGAGTGAAAATTGTGGATGCGAGAGCAGTTGTGGCAGAAAGATTTGAGACGATTTCAGAGGAGCCTGTCACTCTATGCACTGTAGCCCGGCCACATTAAAGTCATAAATCTGAGAGAATTCTTTTTAGAATTCTGAGCCACACTGCCATTTTCAATTTTTTTGTGTTTTTACCCTCAAATTACGTCTTTGCCCAGTTTCTTTATTTCTTAAAAGTATTAACACTCTGTGTTTATATCACTTTTTTGAACATGAACTTTAATCAGCCAAAAGAACGGAAACTATCTGTGTGTGTGTGACGTGCAGCAATTAAAATGTGCTCATATTAACAGGGTTCGTACAGCTTTTTAAAGAGTAACATTTCCTTATATATCCTTTCAGGTATGTTCATGGTATCCTTTCAAGGTATCCCAGGGCATCCTTTCAAGCACTTTCAGGGTATCCTTTAAGCACTTTCAAGGTATCCCAAGGTATACTTTCAAGCACTTTCAAGGTATCCTTTCAAGGTATCCCAAGGTATCCTTTCAAGCACTTTCAAGGTATCCTTTAAGCACTTTCAAGGTATCCCAAGGTATCCTTTCAAGCACTTTCAAGGTATCCTTTCAAGGTATCCCAAG
>JAVQJF010063664.1:0-32399 GCA_036023855.1 Gadopsis marmoratus | reverse complement strand
TAAATACAAACTTAAAGTAAACCCCCCCCCCCAAAAAAAATGCGACATACCTTCATGTAAACTACATTTACAGACACCTTCAATGTAAGTTACATATTAATTTCTGTATTACTGTTCTCACAGAATTTCCCCTCAAATTCTTTGCCTGGATCCGTCTCCAAAGGAAAAGACCAGTAGCTCAGTAGAATGTCTGCCTAGAGAAATATCAGATAATGAAGAGGACACAGCTCAATGCAACCGTCACGTCCTAATGAAGTGTTTGAAATGATTATTTTTTTAAATAAAAGCTCATGCAGACCACATGGTCACACCCACAGTCGGCGTGATCTATGAGATAACCCTGCAATGCTCACACAGCCAGCTGAGGTTAGCTGGCTAGCTGTGGAGCTAGCTCTCGTGACCTCCTGTGACACTGCAGGTCATGTTGGTCCCTCGAGAGTCTCCCCTGTCCCTGGTGCCTTCTTCCTGGGCACCTCTGTGCATCCGAAAGCTCTGATTGGTCCGGGTTCAACGTGTGGTCTGCCATAGCTCTCGGGCCAAGTCATGGCAGAAATGTATGATGTAAAGGGACACGTCGACCATTAAGAAAGGCAGAAATATGGTTTAGTCTGACTCTGGTGTTGGTGCCCTGTTGCGCTGTCCCGAGGAGGCCAAGGCAGGGGAAGATTCAATCTGCAGGTTTCCAACTCTGCTCGTTGTTCATTCATGGAAACGTGTCAGTTTCTCATTGTTGGTGTTTCCCCACAGATCTGGAACATCAAACAGATGATAAAGTTGACACAAGAACATTTGGAGGCTCTCCTGGACAAGTTTGGAGGAGAACACAATCCTCCTTCCATATATCTAGAGGTAAGATAAGCTTGACTTAATATAGAGTTGCTTTTCTGCAAATATAGTTGCAGCAAAAGAAGCCTTGAGAATGTCACTTCAGGCACTGAAGCTGTTGAGTCGGTGCTCTCTGGTGTGTTGTCTCCGTCAGGCCTATGAAGAGTACACCAGCAAACTGGATGCCCTGCAGCAGAGGGAGCAGCAGCTGCTGGAGGCCATGGGCAACGGTACAGACTTCTCCTGCTCTCCTTCTCCCAGCAATATCTGCAGCAATCTGGAGGTCAAGATGGGAGGCTGTGGGGTTGGAGGCGGGGCTCAGGCCTTTCCCTCAGCCCCCAACACCTTGGCTGTCCTGCAGACCCCCACCGATGCCAGCCGAGCCAACCCTCGCTCCCCCCAGAAGCCCATCGTCAGGGTCTTCCTGCCAAACAAACAAAGAACAGTGGTATGTCTGACGTCCTCTCTGAGGATGCGTATGTAGTGGACACGATTCTAAGGTTTTGATTGTCAATTATTCTAAGAAACCACATTCATTTTAATTTGCAATAGATATGCGTAAACTAGGCAGGCCAGTTCCTTAGGTTGCAATGACATGGGAGGGGTTTTTGGGGTCGCTGTAAGAAACTGCTGTTTACAACATAATCAACGTTTAATTTGCGAGCGCAGAAAACACTACAGCTCCCATGAAAAAAAAACAAAAAACTACAGCGCGGGTTCTTGCGTCATCGTACCTTGGTTTCATCCACATTCACAAACGTGGCCAACTTTATACTTGTAATCTCGGCTGTCAAAAACGTCTACAGTGTTCAGTCCTGTCCGTCCTGCTGCTATTACAGACGTGTCTGAACTAAACGTGACCCCGCAACTCGCTCATGGACTCGTCTCTGAAATATTTAAATATTGAATAAACCATGGCATTGGCGCATTTTTTCCAAGAAAACGCCGTCCTTAGCCGGACATTCGGCGTGAGCCACACCATGTACTGCTGAGAACGGCTCAGTTCCACCTTTTAACTCCTTCAGCCTGGTTTTACCAGCTGGCTGAGACGAATATCTTTTAAACTTTGTTTGCACTAAATAAAACACATCGACATAAGATCATCCAAAGGTTTATACTGTATCTGTAAGACTGTAGCCTGACTGATCGTGGCTTTGTTTGAGGCCAATACTGTCATAGATTCTTTTAGAATTTAAAATCCGATATTCTTTTGCTGTTAATATTATAAATCATTTTCCTTTGAGTGGTACATTTTACAGTGGAGGACTTGTCAGTGTTCTCAGTAGGACAAATTATGTAATTTAGACACTGTTTCTGAATGACGTTTACTGTTACTTATTGGCCAATATTGGCTTCACACAGAGATGTCAGTCTGCAGATTATCTTGATCTTTTACCCGTGGTTTCCTTTTGGTTCATGACTGTTATGAAAACCAGAGTGCCACAGAAGGAAGATTATCCAAACAGTGGTCCTATATCTCACCGAGAGACACAGCTACGGACAACCGGTTCAGATCTTTGGTGTCCGATCTTTGGTCAGGAATTTGGGACAAAAATCTCACAATGTGCGACAGCTGCTATAACCCACGTCTACACACTAACCAATCAGAATTTGGCCTGAGATCTCTACAGCGGAGGTGGTGACTGGCGAGTGAAAAGTTAGCACATAACATAGAGTCACAATGGCCACATTTATGGACATACACCAGGTTGAAACATATGTGAATTCCCCTCTAAGGCTGCTGCCGATTGCCACAAAGCCTTTTCATATTGATCGCAGCCCAGGTGTGGTGGTACTTGGCCAGTTAGAATCTAAACCAAATCATTACAATAGAGTTTGTTTTTTAGTTTTTTAATTCTAGTTCAGACGGAAGAAAAGGAAGTGTTGACGTCTGTGAACTTTAGGGTCAGTGGGGCACCGAGTTAAGATGCTGGAGTCTTGGAGCTGAGCAGCCTGACGTTGGCTTCATTGTCCATTTACAGTGTTTTGTCTCTCTGCAGGTTGATAAGTGTGAGGGCCCAGGGAAATTAGAGAATGTAGGTGACCCCCTTTCACTTTGATGAGCTCCATAGTGGCAAACTGCAGATAAATTGCCCTGCTACCACCGCACCTGAAACCATGTTCACCACGGCCAAGTCCCACTCTCGCACACAAACATCCAAATGTGTTGCGGTCGCGTCCGCTCATTTCCTTTCTGATGTCGGCCTGCTCTGCTGTACCGCAGTCGGTTCTCAGTGAGTGGTGTTGTGCTGTGTTCAGGTCCCGGCCCGCTGTGGAATGACTGTGAGAGACTCGCTGAAGAAAGCTCTGATGATGCGAGGCCTCATTCCCGAGTGCTGCGCAGTCTACAGGATACAGGACGGGTGAGTGCATACTGTCCTGCATTGAGAGGACCAGAACACACTGTAGAGGGGGACTAAATGAATAATCCATATACTGATAAATGTACGTGTTAATTATCACTCACTTTTATTAAACATACTATATTTGATCTTGCATAATAAACCGGTATTTTTTTGTCATAATATAGAATTGTGTTTATCAAAAGTTGTTCTGATTGTTTTACATGCATTTCACTAGTGTGCATGCTGCAGTTTGTGGAATTATCCCCACACATGTTGGCAGACTATATCAAGTGAACAGTACAGTAGACTTTATGACTGAATTTTTGTAATAAATGCGGCTCTGTTTTTATTGCCAGAGTAGTTCTTTGCTCACGTGATCATTCTGGTACATGGAGGGAATAACTATGCCAAAGCAAAGTTACAATGTTACAGTTCCACAAACAACCTCATTCCTTAACACCTTTTAGTTCATTGTATCTGTGCAAGGAAGCGAGACTGAGAGAATGTACAGTATGTACTGCGTGAGGAGAAACCAAAAGAGTTTACTGTCAATCAATGACACAGCATCACCCGAGTTCCTTTCCGGAATGCAATTAATTATGCCAAGCCTGACTTAATGACTTCCTGTTGACCTTGAGAAGAGGGCTGTCTTATACACCATTGTTTACTGTGCCTTTTTTCTTTTTTATAGTATTTCTGATCAATCGATAAACAATCGTGTCCATAAATTCCTCTCTGTTCCTATAACTCCCTTTACATCTGTCTCTGTTTCATACACCATTATTTCCGAGCTGAGCTCCAGCTGGAAAAATAAAGTGTATTTCATCGCTTCTAAATTACTTGTACTGCCCTTTCTTTTCTCTGCCTGGCTTGACTCCCCTTGTCACCGTGTTCTTTTTCTGTTACACCCTAACTGTTTTGCTGACTAAGTGTCTGTGTCTCTCATCAGTGTCTAATTAAACCTCTAGTGTAGGCTAACAGTGTCTTGCATATGGATTATTTATTACGTTTTACGTTGATTCATCAACAGGTTTCAATACAAGCATACATCTCCCCTCCCCTGTGGGAAGACAAAAGCTGTCTGTCTCTGCACCTGTTGGCCTTCGCATTCCTCGTTTCTCCTCTCCCATCCTGACTCTTGCTTACTTTATTTCAGTTTTACAGAACAGCTGTATATGCGTTCGATGTCTAACTGCTCAGTGGAAACAAACTTGAGTGTGCTGTTCCCACAGTATCTGTGTCTCATGGCTGACTGTGCTGTTCCCATAATTCAACATTAAGATGGGCAGAAAACAACCCACATAATTTCCCACATAATAACGATATATCTTATGCTTCCATAAATTCAATGTCATCATAATGAAGACTGTTCCACAGTACCATATGTTGACAAAGAACTTGAGATTTCAATTTAAATTATTTTATTATAAAGATATTTTCATTCTGGTCATGTCACAGTCAAGAAAGGCTGTTTCAAGTTGTGTTAAATGGCCTTTTCTGGATTGTTTATACGGAACTTTACATTTCGGCCCCCAAAAATGTACTTTGGCTACCAAAATTAGGGGCTTGGTGGCCCGTGCGGCCAGTCCTTATAAATATTAGCCTCTATCCCTGGAAGTTGTAGATAATTGTCACCCAATGGAAAACTGCCCAATCCTAGCAAGAGTCAGATTTCAACACCAATATTATTCTTTACGGTAAACCCAAGACCATGGGACCACGAGGGGGTCAGAAAGGCAGTACGTCTTCTTCGACATGTCTGGAGGGCCTCTTCCAAGAATCTGCTGCACACCCCAATAGCATGTGACGAGCATATTATATTTAAATCATTACACTTACAAAGGCATATAACAAATACAACATGACTAAATGACGCACCTTAATGCTTCATATTAGTTTACTTTCACATAAAGTGGAGATGGCCATTCTGAACTTGCCCGTCTGTCCTCACAAAGTCTGTTTCATGGGGTTGGTGACAGTATTCTGATGTAGGTGGTGTTTTCAGTGTGAGGGTGGAGGACTGTGGATTTGGCGTCCTCTGTGGACCTGTTGGTTCTGTAAGCAAACTGGTGAGGGTTCCGGCTCGCTGGGATGTTGTCTTTGATGTGCTGGAGAACCGGTTTCTCAAAGCACTTCAACAGAATGGGGGTGAGACGTTGCAGGTACAGGGACGATGGATGTTGTCTTGAAGGAGGTGGGAACGTTCTCCTGTGACAGTGACATGTTTAAAAAATGTCAGCAATGACATCGACCAGCTGGTTGACGCATGTACTCGGCAAGGGATGTTATCAGGCCAAGCAGCTTGGCTCACATTCGCTCTCGGCAGGATTCGTCTTGCATCCGCTGTGGATACTAACAACGCAGGTCCTCTGGAGCCGGAGTAGACTTGACAGCTCACTCGTTGTTGAGGAGATCAAAGCAAGCATAAAAGGTGTTAAGCTCATCTGGCAATGTGGCCTCAAACGTGAAGGGGTCTGGATCACCAGCCACATGTCTTTGGTGGTGTTGGTGTTGCGGCCTGTCTCCAGCCGCTGATTTGTCTTGCCCTGGCTGTGCCGTATGCTTCCTTGTCACCTGACCGTAAGGCAGCTTTTTGGCTCTGGAGGGGGCCCTCGCCTCTCTATTCATCTAGGTTTTCTGGTTGGGAATGATTTTGTTGTCTTTGTGACCATCACGTCATCAACACATTTGCTGATGTATGATGTCACTGATGTATGTATATATGCCTCAAGATTGATGTGGTTCTCGTGGTTGGTGGCATCTCTGAACATGTGAGCTGCTGTAGCTTCATCCGTGCACACCTTATCTGTTTCTAATGGTTTTACACTTTTAATCAGCTGGACTGCTGCTGATGACCTCATGTTGTTCCTGTAGTTAATTAAAAAAAAAAAAAAATTGTCTGGGTTAATGTAAACGGCCGCAACAAAAACCCTGAATTCCCTGGCGGCGATAATATGGTTGGCATCTTAACATTAAAATTTTGAAAACAAGTTTGAGTCTGCCTCCGCTCAAGTCTTGTAATGTCGACGTGGGGTGTAATAGTTTCTGGGATGTTGTGGTGGGATTTCCGGTTGCAGGGTTAGCTTGAGTCTTATTTCTTCCATTTGGTTTTCCTGCGACTGGACATTAGCCAGGAGTAGATTGGGTAGAGGAGTAGCTCTTCGCTCTTATCCCGGTCCTCTTCCACCTCTTCTTTGGGCAGTTGGACCGCTTGCAGTGGTATTTTATCCAGCTGGTCTGGCTGGGTGGTCGGAAGATGTTCAATTCAGTTTTATTTGTATAGCTTCATATCTTAAAGTTCTCATCTCACTTGTTCATATAGAGCAGGTCTAGACCGACTCTTTATGAACAGCACTTGGCGACAGTGGCAAGGAACAACTGCCTTTTAACAGTCAGAAACCTCAAGCAGAACCAGACTCTGGGCCTCTACTGGTTTGGGGGGGGGGTTGTGTGCAGTGATCATCTTTTAAAGTCCGCTGCCCTTAATCCGATCCCTGCACTTCCGTTTCTGATGAGTGTTTTTTTTTTTTGTTATAGGTAATACATGCTCAGTAACGAAGGCAAAAAAAAACCAATAAACAACAAATGTAGCATAGTTTGAGGGACCTACTAACCTCCACATCTGCATGCACCGCCATCACCATGAACTCCGTAGTAAATGGACTCTTTCTTATATAGCGCTTTTCAACTGAAATGGTTCCCAAAGCGCTGTAACAGTAATCTAAGCTAGAACAGTAGTCTAATTCACCCATTCTTGGGGTTCAGTGTCTTGCCCAGGGACACTTCGACGTGTGGGCAGCAGGAGCTGGGATCGAACCACCAACCCTTGGGATAATGGACGACCGCACTATCCTCTCAGCCACAGCCGCCCCCGTAGTACTACATATGATTCCACACAGGCAGCGCTGTGTATGCATTTACAAGTCTGTATGGCTTTATAAATGTGTGCATACTGTATATTAATAAAACGTGAAGGGGGTAAGAAAAAAGACAGTTTAGGAATTATATTGATAAATTGACCACATCTGTACTATGAAAATGATAACAGCTGTGACTCTGCTTGACGTGAAATACATGCTGGGAGCTTTGAATAAAATAGGATGGGAGGAGGAGGAAGAGGACTGAGAACTGTATCTCTCTGTTTTGATCAGTGAGCTGTTGCTCTAGGATGTGCTGAGTTTTCTGCCGGGATCCATGATCGTTATGTTTGCACTTTTGATATGGCGCTTAAACCAACCGCAGAGTGAGGCGTAGACAGTTTCCGCTGACTCCCCACTTCCCGTTTCAGAGAAAAGAAGCCAATTGGTTGGGACACGGACATCTCCTGGCTGACGGGAGAGGAGTTGCATGTAGAAGTGTTGGAGAATGTGCCGCTCACCACACACAACTTTGTAAGTACTATTTAAAAATTAATAAAGAAATTTCACATCATGACTCCAATGACAGACAATAAATATTAAGCGCTAATTATATTGCTCAGCCCAGCTTGGTCCTGATTCTGTGTTTGTGTTTAATTGGCAGGTGAGGAAGACCTTCTTTACCCTGGCCTTCTGCGATTTCTGTAGAAAGCTGTTGTTCCAGGGTTTCCGCTGTCAGACCTGTGGCTACAAGTTCCACCAGCGCTGCAGCACTGAGGTTCCCCTCATGTGTGTCAACTATGACCAACTAGAGTAAGTCGCACAAAGGAGGGGGGGTAAAGATGTTGGTACTACAGTAGGTTAGATGAGATCTAACCTACTGTAGTGTTATGGTGCAAGAATGCCCTTTTGTGATTTTTATCATTATTATAGTAGTGCTTGAAATGGGCCTCTTTCCAATTAATGTAGGCACACATGACGTAGTTATTGCAAAATAGGCCCTTTTCTGCTTTAACAAGCTTCTGCTTTAACAGTTTATTTTTAAAGGAGAACTATCGATTTTACATATCGAAGTATGTTTACAGATGTCGAGGAGTACTGCATATGTGTATAAAGCCGTTTGTGGCTCCAGTGCGCAGTCTGGTAAATGTTGGGGCCGAAGGACTACAAATTTGAAAATGGGGGGAAAAAATCACTTGGAGATGTGGAGTTTGGAAGAAGGGAGCTCACCAGGTCTCTGTGGCGCACTCCTCATCTCTGCTGGAGCGTAGAGGCTCCAGGCTACATTAGCCAAATCTCCAACTGAACTGTCGATTTGCATTGTGGGACATGTAGGAGCCAGGTTTTGACAAGTAAGGAGAAGGACGCGAGGAATCGAAAGACGATTTCTCCGTTTCTGCTGCATCAAATTATTATTATTTTTTTTTTAAAACCCATTGTGAGTCCGACAGTGTTATAGGAGTGCAGTGCTCTTTCAAGGTTTGTGCACAGATGCTGGCTTGTGATGCATGCTTACCAGATAACAGCAACAAATGTTAATATCGCTTAAAAATCTAAAAATGAGAAGCCTGCTAACAGGATTAATTCTGCCCTTGATGTTATGGTGGACAACTGGGCGCAGGGAGGGTGGAGCGTAGATTTGTTACAAAGGGGTAAATGTCGCAATGGCACACATCTGGCTCAAACCATGAATATACACAATCTACAATATGAAAAATGTAACTCACTTTATTTGCCAAGCTGTGGGCTTTAACTTTTTCTGACGCATGGCTGCGTTCGTTTTTGTCCATCTAGTTTTTCCGGATTCAGTTGTGAGTCACGTTGCATTAAGAATGACTGGCTTGAATGATAAATGTAGTAATGATGATGTGTGTCCTGCAGCTTGTTGCTAGTGTCCAAGTTCTTTGAGCATCACCCGTTCACCCAGGAGGAGGTCTCCTCAGAGGGAACCACCCCCGTGTCTGAGGCCTGTCCGTCACTCCCCCCTTCTGATTCTACCGGGTGAGTCCTCCACGTTCAAACCCCTCGGTGGAACAAGAGGAGTAGTCATTGTAACTGCGTCCCGTTAGTTTCTGTTACTGGAGGGGGAGCTACAGTAGTCATTGTAACTGCATCCCGTTAGTTTCTGTTACTGGAGGGGGAGCTACAGTCATTCTCCTCATAATGTGCTTCTCCAGTCTTTTTCAGGCACACAACATGTAGTTTCATTAGTCGTTAGCTTTTCATTCCAACAGCATGTTACTGTAGCCGTTTAGTTATTTCACTCTGTTAATTAAACAAAGAAAATAAATGTGCATTTAAAAAAAAAAATAAGCAGAAATGTCTCCTGCAAGACCGAAAAAGTCTGTTTGAACTCATTTTCATTAAGAAATTTTATCTCTCCAGGTCTATTTGCCACACCACTGTGTCCCCGTCCAAGTCCATACCCATCCCGCCCAGTTTCCGGCCCAACGAGGAGGACCACCGTAACCAGTTCGGTCAGCGGGACCGTTCTTCCTCCGCCCCCAATGTCCATATCAATACCATCGAACCTGTCAACATTGACGTGAGTCTACTCTCACTTTGCTGGGCTGACTAATTCACCTCCTCTGCAGGTTTTGTTCCAACCAAACAGCAGCGGATGTCACTGATTCACGTGTAAATCCAAAGCACAGTTCTTAATTAATTTAATTTTGCCTTCAGTCTACACTCGAATGGAAAGACCAGCCTCGCATTTCAGTGTGCAAAATGAAAATCTGAGCTTTCGGAAAACAATGATCGAAGTATTATATCACTGGTGGCCTCCGCAGTTACACTCGGTTCAGGTAAGGCTGTTTGCTGCCTTTTGTAAAATACAACTGCTTTACGGCGACATTGCCATGGCAACAAATCTGTTGGCTTGTCACAGCAAATAAACTGAACTTCAGTTCTACAGCATAGTTTAGAATTAAGATGTATGTTATACATGTGTTGCATTCAATTGAACTAGAACAAACGACGTGTTGGTTCTCATCCATGGATGAAAAGTAACAGTTTCTGTAACAGTAGTTCCTAAGGGTGCTGCTATAGTGAATTGTACAGTAAGCAGTGCAATACAGTAAATCGTGTTGAAATTGAAAAGTGTTAATTTTCCTCCTTTTTTTTTATTTTTTATTTTTTTTAGGACCTGATTCGTGATCAGGGCTTACAAAGGTCAGATGGAGGTAAGGATCAAAGTAGAAGACTTCTGGCTCATTCTGTGCCTTTTTCCCACCATCCCACGTCTGCGTGCTCTTGGTCTTGTGTGTGTGTGTGTGTGTGTGTGTGTGTGTGTGCGCGTGAAGTTCAGACCCCAAAAGTGGAGTCACGTCTGTTTAGTCCTGCAGCCTAGCATTCGCTGAGAGCAGCTGAGGGCACACATGTTTATTCAGATCTGTGGGTCAGGGTTTCTGGAAAGAGAGAACTTCCACTTCAGCAGACCACGTTTTCTTTTTTCAGTCTTGCTTAGAGCTGCTCTGCCTGGCAACGCTCCTCCGTAGGAGAGGCATACATGTAGCTCGTACATCCCAACATTTTATCACCGAGATGTTTGTCAGTAGGTCAGAAGGCCTGTTGTGGTCTTGATGATATAAAGATGATTTTATTAGGTAATTGTAGTTGTAATTGGCTCTACATCAAAATACACACGATGACAACTGTTTATTTTTTATTCAGCTAAATACAGTGGCTCAGGGAGAAAATTATTCCAAATGCCGTGTCTCACAGTGTTAACGAATCGTTGATGTTTTTTTTTGGTGATCTGTGACATAAAAATGTGACAAACTGACAGACAGGTCTGAAAACATCCTTGATCATATCTATAATGTGTATGTCTTATGCGAGTATTAAGTATTATCAAATCTAGAGAACCAGCATCAAACAAAATGGCAATGGTTCGATGTTAGTCACCTCAGCATTTTCTCATAGAAAACTGGGGGAAAGCAGCGGGAGAACTAAATGTTAATGAAAAAACTAGCAGCATTAGACACCACCAACACATTCGTTGTCTACTTTCTAGAATCGTCGATCTTGAGTTTTTACCAGGTTCCGTTGGTGGGTGGTGCTACACAATATTTTTATTTTTTTTTACCTGTGTAAAGCAAGATAAAAGGTTTTATTTAGTGCACATTTAGGGTGTTGGTCTGTGTATTTTTGATCTTGGGGAAAGAAAATGTACCCCTGCTTTCCCGTCTTTACGCTGAGCTAGGCTAACCACGTCCTGACCCCAGCTCCGTACATGGATTGAAATCGATCTTCCCATCTTGCTTCCAGAGAGCAAACAAATGAGACTGTTGACGCAGAAATGTCTTGCATATATCTTTATGTCAACTTGAACTGAGCAGCGCGAGTCCTGCAGATACCCTGTCAGAGCCACGCTAACGTGCTAGCAATTAAGTGTGGTAGGGGCACGCTCCATCCAAAAACACAGTAGTTAGTTGGAGGTGAGAGGGGCAGGGTGAGTAGCAGTGATGGTCTGTCTGTTTCTCTTTGCCCTGCAGCCCCCCCGACCCACCCCGCCCGCTGCTTGAGGAAGCACCGAACACGGACCTCAAGCCCCCTCCTATACTCCTACCCCAATGACATAGTGTTTGATTTTGAGCCCGAGCCTGTTTTCCGAGGTAGTTAGGCCTCTGTGTGTTCCTGTGTCCTTCACCCTCCCCCCCACCCACCCACCCAGCCAGCCACCCACCCCCCCACCCACACACCCACCCCAGCCCTGTGTCACATCCACTGTGTGTCTTCCCCCCCCCTCTCTCTCTCTTTCTCTTTCCCCTTTATGTTCTCACATGCTCTCTCTACCACACACCCGACAGCTCACACCGGTTACACAGAGATCTCACCGCTACTGTGATCAGGTCTTTCTAGGGATGCCGGTTCGATTGCTCAAATGTTCCCTTTGATCAAGTAATGTTGAATTTTTTCTATTGTGCTATGAAATAGATCTAAACAATTGTTGATATTTTTTTCACAAAAGTTAACTAATGCAAAAGGAAGCACTTGTCCAGGCTTTAGTCACATTTCAAATGAATTACAATGACATATCTGCTGCGCTGTGAAAGCACACGCATATCTGCATTTGATAGTTGCTTAATTTCAAAGGGAACACTAAACATGTATTCAAACTTTATTTGTACAGCATCTTTCATACAGGTAAGTGCAGTTCAGTGTGCTTCACAGATGATAACACAAGACATGTGTAGACCATGAAAGTAACGGAAACTAACAAAAAATGAAACTTTACGAATGTGAACAATAATAAATAATCAAATAACTTTTACGCTCGTCAAAAAACTAGATGGAAAGGACAAAATAAAGAAAGTTAAGTTAGAAATTATTTAATCATAACAGAAAATAAAATGGAATAAGATTATACCACATGAATACATAAAAGTAGGTGAGTAGGTAAAGTAAGTAATGTCTATAAAACATTCTTAATCAAAGAGGTAAGTTTTAAGTTTACGTTTAAAACTTCCACACTTCCAGCTGCCCTGAGATCCTTCAGCAGACTCTTCAAGCGGCTCGGAGGATAAAAGCTAAACGCTGCCCCACCAAAGGTTTCAGTCCTGCACTTTAGAACAACCAGCAGACCTGTGCTAGAGAACCAAAACAGTGCCTGACAGTCCAATGTGATTCCACAGTCTATTTAAAAGAAATTTGTGATCAACTGTATAAAAGCAGCGCTCAGATTAAGTAGCACCAACACTGATCCAGATGTATCCTGATGTCATTGACTACTTTTTACTAGGGCTGTCTCAGTGCTGTGATTAGTCTTAAATCTAGATTGAAACATTTCGATCATATTGTTAAGAGTTAGTAAAATTGTTTAATTGAGCGTAGACCAGGTTTTCTAAAAATTCACTTAAAATTGGAGATTGGTCCGTAGTGGTTTTGGTATCGAAAGATCAAGGCTACTTTTTTAAAAAAGAGGTTTCACAAGTGCAGTCTTTAATGCTGTTGGGAATACGCCTTGTTACCTTGTGTACCGCCTCAGACTATGAATTAAAGACATTTAAAAGAAATATTAAAACTCATTCCAATGAAAACTAATTGTCAGTCTAATAAATGTATGTTCTTTCTCTATTGTATTTGTGGCCTACAGTTTTAAACAAGATGTGTTTATACCGAGCATAATCACAAATGTATCTTGTTTGTACGTAAAGTCAGATTAAAGGTACTATGTGTGGCAGTTTACATGTCAATCACTTTGCATTACCACTGCGTGAACAGATTGTAGCGAAATGCTAATGTTTGCAGACTGACAAGACTGTCTCATCTAAATCCCACAAGTCCACATTCAGACCTTTTTTGTTAAGGTGATAAGTTTAAAAGAATATGATGTGCTTAACAGTTTAACTGGGAGATCCTGACAACTCAGTTCTCCAGCTACCGAGCTGCCTGCTTGCAGTCTTGACAGCAATTTTCAAAGTATCTAAAGCCTGCTTGAAAAGTTACTACGTTGAAATGATGCACTAACTTGCATGTGCATGAAGTCATAAGTGATTTGCGGAATCAATAAAATATTACTAATTTAAAAGGCCTTTTGGTAAATAGTTTAAAATACTTGTTACCAGCTTAAAGTTACGCTCACGGAGGGATTTGCAATTATTAGCCTGACATAAGTAGTTAATAATAGTGATCAATTTTGTGAAGTTTAGATTATTAAACCATTACTTGCCATCCAACCTAACCCCCCCCACCTCTCCTCTGCATGTGACCAAACACACACACAATTGATACGGACGCCTCAATCCCTGCCCTCGCCCAAACCTCCTCTTTCTTTACTCTTCTTCTGCTTTCTCTTTCCTTTTTTTTTATTTTTTTAGAAACCAGTGTTACCTATCCACCTCACCTCTCCTCCTCTTTTTTTGTATCCCCTCTTTTCATTCCTGACCCCCCTCCAGGCTCCACCACAGGGCTGTCGGCCACGCCTCCTGCCTCTTTACCTGGCTCTCTCACCAATGTCAAGGTTGCACAGAAGTCGCCATGCCAACAGAGGGAGCGCAAGTCATCATCCTCGTCTGAGGACCGCAATAAGATGGTGAGAGGCGGCCACGGATGTCAGTGTTTTTCTGAAGGTCGTTGTCTGTGTGCTTGTGCCGACTTAGTTTCTTGTGGAACAGAAAACCCTGGGGAGAAGGGACTCGAGTGACGACTGGGAAATACCAGAGGGTCAGATCACTCTGGGTCAGAGGATAGGCTCTGGATCCTTTGGAACTGTCTTCAAGGGAAAGTGGCACGGTAAGACAAATGCTGCACTCTGTTTTCAGAAAACTAGCAGAAAGTAAATACGTTCATATTGACACAGTCCCCCACATACAATAACCTGTAGCCAGAAATGCTCACCGGAACACTAAATGTGGATTCATTCGCCACAGAAAATAGTCCCCAACAAATGCACTATGTCCAGCTGTTTTTAGGAAAATCCTGAGCCTTTTTTCAAAAATGAAAGCTGAGAGCCACAGACGGGTTAGGGGACTCAATACTGAAAGTATTGAGAGATGGACCAACACATTGTTGGTTTTGGCCGTCATGGGCCGCCTGGGATGTGTATTATTAAAGCACATCTTCTGTCACCACCTGTAACCTTTGCTGTGGCCAAATCAAGCAGAACTGAAATTTGAAATATAACTTTGTCACATTTGTCTACCACGTGCCTCTCTTTACCTCATTTATTTGGAGCAGACTGTTGTTGAGGGCTCTGGAAATGTGCAGCTGTGTTTGCTCAATATTTTCTTAAAATCAACTTTGGCTTTTTTTTTTTTTTTGACTGGCACCTCCTTCCAGGTGATGTGGCGGTGAAGATGTTGAACGTCACTGCTCCCACACCACAACAGCTTCAGGCCTTCAAGAATGAAGTGGGAGTCCTCCGGTAATGTCTACCACCTAGTGATCAATTACTACAGATTAACATATCTCTGAAGAATCCTCCTTTTTTTAACAAAGCTTTAAAAAAACTGCTGCAGTTCTGTAATTTAGTCGGCGTGTGTTTGCGGCAGGAAAACGCGTCATGTCAACATCCTGCTGTTCATGGGCTACACCACCAAGCCTCAGCTGGCCATCGTGACCCAGTGGTGTGAAGGCTCCAGTCTGTACCACCACCTGCACATCATCGAGACCAAGTTTGAGATGATCAAGCTGATTGACATCGCCCGGCAGACCGCTCAGGGCATGGAGTGAGTTCCCTCGCACGTTTATAAAAAAAAAAAAAGTCAGATTTCACCGTGTTTGTAGTTGCTCTAATAATGTTCATCTTTGCCTCCTCAGTTACCTGCATGCCAAATCAATCATTCACAGAGATCTGAAGAGCAACAGTATCCTTTTGAAATATTTCACCCCATCAGTTCATCTTTAAGCGGATGGTCTTTCTGGCCTCCAAATTCAACTTAAAATGTTGATAATGTTGGAGTTTATGCAACAGACGAGCAAGGGATGAAAATATAACCCCCCTCCTTAGAAAGCAGAGCTCTTAAGTGGTTAAGAAGACGAAGAAGGGAATGTCCTTGACCTCCCCTCCCAGATATTTTCCTCCACGAGGATCTGACCGTAAAGATTGGTGACTTTGGTCTGGCTACAGTCAAGTCCCGCTGGAGTGGCTCCCACCAGTTTGAACAGCTGTCAGGCTCTATACTGTGGATGGTCAGTATTCGTCTCCTGCCAGTGGCCCTTCACTAGGTTTTCATTTAACCAGTTGTACATTTCTTCTGTTGTGTCTTTGATCAGCTTTTTTTTTTTTGGTAAATGTAAACGGGCAGGATTTGAACAAAACAAGCAAGTCTTTTGTATTTACAAGACTGTATAAAATAGGTGTGCACAGCCAGGGTAACCCGTTCTCTCTCAGGCTCCAGAGGTGATCCGGCTGCAGGACAAGAATCCCTACAGCTTCCAGTCGGACGTCTACGCCTTCGGCATCGTTCTGTACGAGCTCATGTCAGGAGCGCTGCCCTACTCCAACATCAACAACAGAGACCAGGTAAGAAGGCTCAATACGTCACACCGACTCGGATGTCTTACTAGATTAAAACACATCTTGCTCCAATACTTTCCACACTACGTTTTATGTTTTCATAGTAGTCAGACCACCGCTCAGTAGCTCCCTGGTTATACAGGTACCAAAACTCCTTCACACATGGTTAACTTTGCAGTGAGATGCCTAAACCAAAATAACCCCAGTGAGCAGAAGAATTGGAACCCTGCCCCTGTGGGCCATACCATTTCATTTGCATATGCGCTGCCATGCCAACAGCAGCATGCACCAGCAACTTCAATGGTTCCCAAACATAGAAATAGATTTGCCCCCACCCAATAAGAGTTCTTTTTGAATTTGTATTTAGAATGGATCCACCATGCATTTTGCAAAACATTGTGCGAGTGAGTGAAGTACAGAGCTGGAGTCAAGGCATGGTTCGCCTAGCTTAGCATAAAGACTAGAAGCAGGGGGAAACGGCTAGCCTGACTCTGTGCAAAGTATAAAAATGCACCTACCAACAAAACTACAGCTCAATGATGAATATGTTGTATCAATGTATCTGAAATTATTTAGTTTGTGCAGAAAGAGATAATCTTTATAGAGTTTGTGACTAAATTATATATCCACTGCATATTGTTAGGTTTTAAGGGTTTTCTAAGAAACGCATCCTGGTTTCATTTCATTTCATTTTTTTCCCATTTCAACACTGACACCTTCAGTGAATAAAATACAGTATGATGCAGCGTGGGTGGTGATCTTTACATTATTAAACAACATAAACAATAGGCAAATACAGTAAGTAAATCTCCTTACACACGCTAAATACGTAAGATCAGGGGAGCTGTAGAGCTGTAGGATACTATTGGACTATCGGCATGCCATCAAATCCAATAAACGGCATGGGCTTATCTCCCTCCAATTCTCTCAATATTATTCTAATTGCATTTAGCTGAAATCAGAATCGGCTTTTGGCCAATTATGTTTTCACATACAAGGAATTTCCTTTGGTAATTTTGTGCATTCTGTGCAGAAAATAAAAAAATAAAAAATCATCTTACCTGTGTGAGAATGTTAGATTGACGGCGTCACCTCCATGAATCACAAGTTCCTTACAGCTTAGCTGCTACTGATTTAGTTTAATTCATTTTGATGAATTAAATCTCTCGGTTGGTTATTTGATTTAAATGTATATTAAAATGCGAGACCTTTTCCTGAGCCAAAGATAACGTCTTCAAATATCTGAGAGACTCTGTGTTAATATAATGGAATGATAGTACAAAGATTATACTGTAATACAGAGAAAAGCAGCAAACCCTCACCACTGAGGAGCTTAAAGCGGATAAAGTTTGGCACTTTTGCTTAGTAAATGACTTGATGATGGCTCACTGATTGTATTTTTGTTGATGAATTGATCCTTTCAGCAGTTCAGTCATCATTGTTAGATTTGAGACTAGTTCTTAAAATCAATGTTAAGGTAAGTAATCCCTTATTTTTCCGTAGGGAAAGTCATTCTCTGCATTTAACCATTCCACTCTGTAGTGCCCGGAGACCAACTCCAAGGGCACTGACAGGAGAAGTAATCTAACATACATCTGGTTGCCCAGGATTCGAACCCAGAACAGTTCCTCAAGCAACAGCCAGATCAAAATACTAAATAAACGGGGGGGGGAGTGTGATTTTAAGAGCCTTTTCCAATTCCATTTTAAAATGTAATTGTTACATCATCATAAAGGAACAAAATTATTAATACACCATTTACATATATGAACTTTTATTTTGAGTTTATCGATGCACTTTAATTTAAATGAAGCAAATTTGTACAACAATAAAACTGCCAGCAAACAATGTAAAAGCCTTCCAGTGGTGCCGTTCAGCCACGTTTCCTAACGTTTGATCTCTGCTGGAAGCTTCAGCTCTACAAGATGTCAACATTCTGTTTATCCCTGCTACCAAATAGTATAATGACATGACATCTCGTCTTTCCCATAGATCATATTTATGGTGGGTCGAGGTTACCTGTCTCCTGACCTCAGCAAGGTGCGCAGCAACTGTCCGAAGGCCATGAAGAGGCTGATGGCTGACTGCCTGAAGAAGAAGAGAGAGGAGCGACCTCTCTTCCCTCAGGTAGGACAAAAAAGATGCTAATGCTTTTTATATTTGTGAGGCGACCGACGAATATGATTTGCTGCAATAAAGACAAAGGCACTGCAGCTGAACGAATATGGTAAATGTTCTTTTTACCTCAACTGCAGAGAGAATCAGGTGTTTATTTTATAACGGGCTTCATTTCTAACTGTCCCCGTTAATAAAGATATATTTTATGAATATAAAAATGTGTTAGACATGTTGTTTTACATGGAACATTTCTTCCATGTTTGCCTGTTCTCCTGATAAATTCAGTGTATTGTCCCTTTACATAGCACTTATTCCATCTCTACAACAACAGTCATCTGATACTCACCACTCTACTGCTCTCACTTTCTGTTTTTAACACAAACGCTGGTTTCATTTACGAATCGGTTCCAATCACTCCAACCTTGCTGTTCTTTCAGTCAGTGTTAAGCTACTGTCTATGAAACGCAGGACTTCCTCCACAGATGTTTCACATTAAAAGCCTTCATCGGGAAGTGCTGAGTTTCATGGATGGCACCTTAACACCGATAGACGAAATCTGCAGCGTAGAAGCTCATAGTTAAATGGAGTCGATCACGCAGGCCATTATAGTTCACTTGTTTTACTTGTGAAACCTCTTATGACGGGAGACTGTATTTGCAGCCCCAGAATGTGATGTGGCCTCAAAAAAACAGGCGTGATCTTTACAGATGTTTTTAAAAAGTTGGATTTCTTTTGCTTTTTTATATGGACTCATTACCTCACCGGTTTTAATTGATTGGCTTTGCCACCAGATGGCCCCAGAGGTTCACAAGCTGAATAAAAAAGCAGCTGAACTGAAGCAGTGACTTACTAGTGACATGCTCCAAACACTTTTCTTAATGGACTCGTTTGGCTGTGTTTTAGTGGTGAATGGTGACATACTGATTCTGACAGATGACCCTGTGGTTGTACTGTGTATTTTTGTCAGATTTTGGCATCCATCGAGCTCCTGGCTCGCTCGTTACCCAAAATCCACCGGAGCGCCTCGGAGCCTTCGTTAAACCGAGCCGGCTTTCAGACGGAGGACTTCAGCTTATACGCCTGCGCCTCACCCAAAACCCCCATCCAGGCCGGTGGCTACGGTGAGCTCATGCATACACACGCAAACATCAGTCTTAACAGCAGTTGTGAGGACCTCTTTGAGCTTCCAGCTAACCCTGACTGCGATTGTCAACACTGACCTCAGTTCACAAATATGTCCTTAAAACTCGAAATACAAGGATAAAAGTAAGATCCGCTAAGAAGCATTGATGGAAACAAAGGTTAGACTGATATATTGGTTATTAAATTATTTCTGCTTCAGTCATTGAAAGTCTAGGATTTCTTGAGGGGAGACGATCGGCTCCCCTCGTCCACGTCCACAGTCACTGTTGGTTTAATTTGAATTGGTTGAGGTTAACTATGAAGAAGGTGACACCCGACAGCTAAACCTGATACACGGACATTACTGTGGCTGCTGCATCGGTGCTTACACACTCATTTTCTCCGTGTCTTTATTACTTTTCAGGGGAGTTTTCAGCATTTAAATAAGTGCTGCAGACCCCACCAGTCCATCCCTCGTCACTTCTCAAAGGTCTCGTGTCCATGCGGTGGATTAATTCATTACTGAAAAAACTGAACAAATAGTCTCAAAGAATGTGCTTTTTTTTTTCTTTTCTTTTCTTCTGTCAACCCTGAAGAAGGCGGCAGCCTCATTGGAGTCCTTTCCAAGAAAAAGCTGTCCAGCAGTCAAACAGCCACAGTGACAGACAAAGGCGAATTAGGAAAAAAATTAAAAAGAAAATTGGATGACACAAAAGGAAAGGGGGGTGGGGCCAAGACACAAAGATATCCATACCAAAAGAGTTTCAGGAGCAAAAAGCAAACTCCACTGATCGTCTTGCCTACTGGTGGGAAAAGATGAAGGCGACAGGAAGGCGAGACGGAGGTCAAACGTCAGAAGTCGATGCTTTGGGCACCATCCGTCCAGTCATTTCCTGTGCGGGTCAGAAGGGAGGCCGGTTTAACAGCCGGGCCGCTGAATTGCACTTTGAGCGACAGCAGTCACCGGTGGAAGAGGAAGAGGCCTCCTGTGCGTCGGTGGAGATGGAAGGCCGGGTGTTAGCCCGTTACCGAGATGAGCCGGACGTCACTCAGCAGGGGGTAACCCCTGAAGGAAGATGACTTGAAAGACGGATCTATTTTTATTTTTTCATTTGTCTAACAATGCTGAGCCTTTTTTTTTTTTTTTTGTCGTCAATTGTTTCTTTTACAGCGCATCCTATTTGCTTTTGGGGGGTGTGTGTATTTTTTTAGTTTTTTGTTTGGACCAAATTCTGCAAAATGCTGTATTTTGCCTTCTTGTTTACCCCTAACTAATTCCACACCCGCGACAAAACGGCAGCCCTTCTTAATCTGCTGACAGAATTTGCTCAACGTCCTGTGAAAAGCAGGCGAAGTGGTTCTTTTCGTGATGTCCGGTGGGGAAAAGTCTGGAGCCTGCACTCTTCCGCAAACAGGACATCCTATTCTGTTTCAAAAGCCTGGTTCTTTCCATAGATTTCCGGTAGAAACGACATGTTCTGCCGACTACATCAGGAAAGATGCAGCTTTGTGGATGTAAGCGACACACGAGTGGATTCATATCCTGCCTAAAGAGCCTGGTCTAAGCCGAGCTGCCGCCCGGCATTTACACTGAGCTAAGGAGTGCGTACAGCACTTGTGGCTTGATGTTAGTTTTATTTATTTTTTTTGTTTGTTTTGCTTCTCACTTTTTTTCCCCAAAACCCAACCTCAGATTTAATTTTTTTGTGACACCAATTGCATGTTGTCATTTTATGGTCTTTTTTTTTTTTTTTAATCATGTGGCTTTGATATTGCACTCAGCTTAAAATGGGGACCTTTACTTGTTGCAGCTACTGACTAATAGTGTTACCTGCTGAAAGGACCGGCGATCATCCGGAGTGTTCTTGGGGACAAAGTCAGAACATTGTTACTTTCTCTACACACATGCACCTGTACTTTTTCTCATTCCAGCTTGTGTTATGGGTTGTAAGTGTATTTACAGGTTCTTTTTATTTTGTTGTCGTCGTCGTTTGCCTTTTTCTGTACAGGCAGGCCTGCAGATATTTACTTATTTATGTGGATTCTTTTTAAGCTATCAGTCTTTCTTTTTGACGCTTGTTTTAATCTTTGTGACTCGTATACTTGCACTTTGTAGAGATGGATCGAAGTAAATGAGTGACTTGCCTTTTTTTTTCTTTATTTTTTTTAATTGAGGAAAAAATCGTGACATACAGAGCTGATGCCCCAAAATTCAAATTCCAATGCATGAGTCATCTGCAGCGACTGAACTGTGAATACTTTGCTGGGAAGGCTCAGTTGTCATCTAAGGACTGTCTTTGATGAAACTTCCAGCAGTGGAGAACTAAGCGAATGAGACTGCTGGCCTGATGAATGGATGTCGCGGAGGTGGCGCACATACATCCAAACGCTGTCGGACTGGTTCTTCTCATTCCCCCCGCACACAGCAATGCTATTAGACATTGTGTCGCCTACCTTTTAATGGTCAGTCCAACATGCTAGGAACTACACTTGTCTTCTTTTTCATCAATAGCATCTTTGTGCTCCCAGGACATATCGGGCTGCGATGACATTTTGCCTAGCTTAGCACAAAGGCTGGAAGCAGGGGGAAACTGCTAGCCCTGACCCAGGACAGTCTTACTACTCATCACCGTCCGCCTGTAATTTGGACATTTCAGTCCCTAAAATGTGTTACAAGAAGCATGTTGAAGATACAAAACTTTGTTGAAATCATAGTAGCAACGTACAAGGTGACAAACATAAGGTCTCCACAAGTCGACCGTTTCCCGTAACAAAATGGTATGAGCTGCACGGTGACTGAAATGTCCCAAAACATTACGGGTGAGCTAGTCTCTAGCCCTCAATCAGGGCTAACTTGTTAACCTAGCTCCATCAAAACTGGGGGGAACAAAAACATGTCTCTTGATACATCTCCAAAACCTATCTGAGGACTGGACGCACAAAGATGAAATGTCTGTTAACGCCACATTATCCAGGTTAAGACAGCAGACAGAACTAAGTGTGATGCATTTTTGCAGAGTAACCAAACACCAATCTGTGTGAAGCCGGATATCTGCTGGTCCATCTACTATTGGGTTGTCTTTGGGTCGAGGTGACGTAGCTATAGGTGCACTTCATTTGGCCCTGCAAAGCTTTTAAGATATTTCCAGGTTTATTACAACTCGAGTCTTATGTTCGTAGTTTCAGTCAACATTCCCGTGATTGTAGTTACCAAGTTGATTGCCAAGATTTGGGCTGTTACTTTTATTTCAAAAACAGCTCAAAGTATTGTTCAAACATAGCAAGGGGGAAGAAATATTCCATCTGAAATGGTCTCTTCCAATTTAAAATTGAATGACAAAGTACAACAGGCAGTATTCCAGAAGGGGGCGCTCCTATAATCTACTGGCCATTGATAAACTAGGCTATTGTTCTCTTTGCTAACTCCGTATGGGGGGGGTTGCTTTTTAAAGTGATCAGAACAAGGTGGTGTTGCTAAAGAGCCTGACGGGGCAGAAACATGAGCAAACCTCCAGTTTACTCAACCGCATTTAGTAGAAATAACGAAGCTGAGCGGTAATATTATTTCTCAGAACGTCTATTGTAAACGTCCATTACGCTTACTGCCCAGGTGCCACACAAATTTAGCAACTAGCTGGTGAACAAAGTGGATCATTTGACAGCTAAAGAGATTAATATTATTCTCAAGTTAAATATTCACTCGCTCCCTGTGGTTCTGGTTTTAGTCTCCACCAACATTCATGTGGTGACCGGAACCACAGCTTCAGATGAATGCTAATGATACTGTGCGTTTGCTGGATGTGCAAATAGATAGTCGTGTTCTTCTGACCCAAAGAGGCCAAATTATTAACGCAGCTTTAATCGTGCAGTAACTGGCTGTTTTGGCCACTTCAGGGCAGCGGAAACCAGTTGTGAACACTCCGCCTTGTCACTTTTTAAGTTGATCTGGCGAACTTGTTAGCCAAAGGTTGCTTTGCTGCAGTTACGGAGCAACATTGAATGATAGCCACTTTTAAGGTATTACTAATATGTATTATTATTATTAACGCTGCTGGGTTTGTTTTCCTGCAGCACATGCCTTCTTGTGTGTCAAATGCCATGGATGCACACGTTGAGCACAAAATGGTTGTTTGTTGGGTTTTTGGGTGCACCCTCTTTTGGAAACAGCTGGAATCACCTGGTACTAAAGATCCGCCGATAGCACGCAGTTCAGTACGTGGTTTCACTTGTAGACTTGAAGGGATACAGGGCTCCACAGAGTTTGGTTTGTACTACTCTACTACTGTTATCTGTTCCTTGCCTCGACTTGACTCCCACATGATCTGCAGGTTAGGGTTAGACTGATGGGGAGAATATAGGCCTTTATTAAATTTTACATATCACTGATATGAAGGATCTTGTCTGTCCGCAGCATCACAAAACATCTGAAAAAACCTGGGCTGACCATGATATTGACCTTTCTCAGAAGAGATTTGACCTTGTTCAAATTGTGAAGGACACTTTTGAGTCACGGGAGATATAACTGCCGAGAACTTCCTGGTCACGAAATGTAAAATGTTTTTGAAGATAATGAAGATGCTCTGTCCTCAGTACAAAATACTAGCTCAATAATACTGGTACCTACAGAAGCAGCTGAGGTCACGTGGAGGGGGAAAAAAGGGTTCCAGGATTAAAATTCTGAGTTTAGTCACTGAATTCTACAAACGCAAGAATTGTGATTTGAGGCTAGAATTAAACCTACATTGTTTTGTTGTACTGGGGTCTGCTGTTGCACATTTTCTGATCACTCACCTTTCACACGACGGGACCTGAGGAAGCAAACCGTAATGTCTTTCAGAGCGCTGTATTTATTTTCCGTGGATATCTTTATTTTCTGAGAACATTATCACAGATGTATGTCTGCTAGACCTTAGAATTTACAGGAGAAATCACTGAGCTCCACCACACTTTCTCTGCCTCTCTTCTTCATCCAAAACCTTCTGTTTGACCTTTCTCTACTTTCATTTCCTTCTTAAACATTCCCTCCCTATCCTCCTTGCCTGCACCTTAAACCCAACAACTCATTTCAACTGATAACTTTCATAAAAAAAAAATAAAAAAACTTTATGGAGATTTTTGTTTTTCACCTGTAAATAGTTGTACAAAGAAAATACTGTCATTTTGCTAGAAGGCATGGAGACTACAAATGTAACATTATAAAATGTTCAGACTAAAGTGACAAAGAAAAGACATTTTGATAGGCAGACTGCTGAGAAAAATGGTTGAGTGTAAAAATATTTAAGGCTGTATCATAAGGAGAAAGCTTAATGTATTTGTTGTGAATATGAAAAACTGATATATTAAAGAAGTGCATGAAAACGGCAGTTTGGTTCCTGTGTCATTTGTATGGTGACGTGTAAATATTCACACTAAGTAATAACTAAGTCCACATGGTGGCAGCATCTAACAGTGTAACGTGCCCAGAAACATCTGCTGTAAGGAGATGTGACGCACACACAGTTTAACAATGCAGTCAAATTAGAATGGGAGATCTTATATAATTTTCTGTTTCATGACAAGTCTGCTAAAAGTGTTCCAGAGTCACCTTCACATTCTGTGCCTTCAACACATTTTTGATCTATACATACAGGGTGATGTATCATATTCATACAAACATACGTGTGCCTTGGTGGTGTCCTCCTGCACCACACATTTTATTCTCTGTAATTTGTATTTAGTGAATTCAGTCATGACCTTATCTGTCTCGACTCCCTTTGGAAGATAAACACCCCACCACCCAGCATTTTTATCGACTAGAAACAATACCGGAAACCAGTGACAGAAGGAGCCAAGCTTAATTTAGTGAAATAATTGTTAAAAGGATGGACAAACTTTGCGCGCAGCGTGTACTTCAGAACTAGAGGTGCTGGCACTGCAAGATGAATACGTAATCTGAAACAATTAACCACAAGTGTTTATTGCGGAGATCGCACAGTGAACCAGCAAATATATATTCATGGATGTGACAAGAGCACCACTTTTTTTTTGCTCACAGCTTCATCAGGCTCATGAAAATGTGCAATGGGCCAAAGGCTTTAAAATGCAAACACAGTTTGTGCGGTATTCCATCTTGTGAAGAGCTCGTCTCATGGGTGGAATTAAATATAAAATGCTAGTCACCTTCAAAATCGATCCACGTCGCACTGTAGGGTTTGGGCAAAGCTAAAAATGGATGGAAACACTCCAGTCTGTAAACAACATATGTGGTTGCAATTAGCGATATGTTTGCAGTTAAGTGTCTAATTTGATTAACGTGCTTGATTTTCACGACATTATTGCACTCATTGCAACTCCCACATTTTAAGGTTCCAAGGGACTTTTGTTGTTAGCGTGTGTGTGTGTGTGGAACTGGCCGAATGAAATGTTGTCTATAAGGGTCTTTGGATGGAAACTGTCGGCCCAGTATTGGTCCAGTAGATCGCCTCTGTCAGCATCCATGAAAAGTGCTTGTTTTTGCCACTGACAGGCTCGGACTGTTATTCAAAGTGTCTGGCAACATTATGGAAAGGATCCCTACAGAGACAGGCTGTTTTGTTAAAAGAGTAACATCCTTTATGTTTAACCAGAAACAGAAAGTCTCACTCAAGGAATAGTCTTGCTCTGAAATCTCGCGACGAGAGGTTGGAGTTGTTTAACAGAAAGATCTGCCTCTCTTCTGAGACCTCAGAAAACAGGCCAGGTGGGGAAACAAAAGTGAGCAGTCAGATGAACAGACAGGTTACCTCATGTGAATGTGAGATCTCTGCTAGTGCGCCCTAAAGACGGGACCCCCCTGAGTGGAAGACCGTATGACATCATCACGACATCACATGTGACAGGTGTGGGGAACACTACATCAATGAAGCAACAAGGACCCTGGACAAGTGACTAAATGAACACCAGAAACAGACGTCAGATGTCTCTGAACACCAGACCAAAACCACTCACAGCATCCACTGGGAAGAGGTCTAATACATTACTTCCATAAAGTGGCAGAATGTTGTATTGCATGCATTGACTCTGTCAAAAACTGACATTTTATCTAGTTTTATGACACATTTTATGCTCAACTTTTAGATCCTGGTTATTTTATCTGTACTTTGTAACATGGGCTACTACAACATTTTAGTTATCAGATGTTTGGTTGTTTGAAGTCTTAACTCTCCAGTCAAACCACCACCAACACACCAATCAGGAGGATACCACGGCTATTGTAACCTTCTTACCGGAGGCTGACCTATTGCAGCAGGCCCAGTCCCTACTGCCACCACCACAACTGCCGGAGAACTGGACTCGACTGTCCCATCTCTGGATGTTGCCACTGCCCAGGCTGCAGACCACGTGATCCAGCTGGGAGCCAAGCCCAAGATCCTGGCTAGCTCCACTCCTAGCCAGAAGGAGCCATGTACTGTTGCCCATGAAGGTAAACATGGTGGGAAGATCCCCTGTCATCCCACTCCACCTTGGGCCACCCAGCCGACCAAAACGTTTTCCATCCTCGACAAGCGGGGCTTTTCACCACTCGCAGGTCACCACATCAACTACCCTTCGTCCCAGGAGTCCGATGGACCCTTGTCGCCGCCTCCATTCTCCTCGACTGTATCCAAGCCATCAGTTTCTCGACCCGCATGTTATATATAAAACATGTTAATAACATCTATATAGAAAAACAGGGACTCACACCATGACCTGTTCTGTCTCAATTTTCCAGCAGTGTTCAGACTGTCTACACCTCTGAAATATGATAATGCACACCATTAAACATATTTACAACCCTTCATAAAGTCACATAGGCAACCTGTGTCTCATATCATATTTCCCATTTATCACCACCATGGTTACAATATGGATACCTTTATTTATATGACAGTATGTAATAGCTATACGATCCTAATCCTCCCACACAGTGTAGCAGTATGAAACATCTGTCAAGGAAATATGGGAGGGGGAAGGTGAATAAATCACCCTCTCCCCTCCCTGATCTACAGTGGAGATGTCCTTGCACAAAGTAGTGAAGCCCCAGCCGCTCCAGTGGAGATGCTCACAGGCCAACAGTACAAGGCTGGGGCAGTGTAACTGTGTAGGACTGTATGAATGTGAGGCAGGACAATAGAAAAGAGCAGGGAGCTCAGCTGCTTCCTAAATAAATAATTGTTCAAATAATCAAATCAAAACCGTCCTCACCAAAAACAATCATTTGTTCTTAAAACAATTCCATTTTCATGACAAGCGACCTATCGTTTTTTTTTTGCTTTTTCTATCAGTTGTAGAAATAATTACCGCAACAAACACTGTAATTGATATGATAGAGGATATTTTAACCAAATAATGTCAGATATTCATCTTGTCTGCATCACAGAAAACCTTCCCACCCCTGTGCCAAACCTTGAGCGTGGAGGTAGCATAACAGAAAGTGCTCATATGAATCCTTTTTGCCTTTTTGTAAATGTGATTTTGGTTGTTTTGGAATGCCCTATCTTTGGTCCTGTGGGTTTGTGTTTACTTTCACAGGTGATGGCTAATTTGTACTTAATTCAAGATTGTCATAAAAATCACACCCTTTTATGTTTATTTTATTTAAGAACGGACTATGCACATTAATTAACATTTAGGTCCATCATGTAAATGTGCCAGATTTAGCCGCACAGGCGAATTTTCCTCTGCAGTCCCTGGCAGGTTGATGGCATGTAAAAAACATTCAAAATAGTAAAACAATGGCATATCCACTACTCCAGATTATTATAGCATGTTTGATTGTCCAATTGATTGTTTTCGTATATTATTCTTTATATCCCATAGTGTATCATGTTATAATGTATATGTATATGTAATATGTCATACTCTTTATTGCATAATGCCCTACATCATATCTCCATATTATTAACAAAGACAACTTTAAGTATAATTACATATATAATCATGTCATATAATATTCTGGTGTACACAGACGGTAACATGCTTAGGTATATTATAGCAGCAACCGTGATCCTTGAGATGCTTGGCAAGATGACCAAGAGAAGCCATAAGGAGCAGTATCCTCCATGGTGAAGGAGGCTGGAGGCCAAGATCAAGGCAACAAAGAGGGAAGTTATCCAGCTATCAGAATTACAGAAAGGTGTGATGAAGAAAGGGCTACAACAAGCAGCCCATACCCGAGGCCCGGGAGACTGTCAAACAAAGACTCACAGCCCTGGCCACCCGTCTAAGTAGGTACACCAGAAACGTAGAAGCTAGGAGAATGAACAGGATGATCTCCACAGAACCATCCAAAGTGTACTCACAACGGCAGGGTAATAACATGACAGCAGACCCACCAAGGCTGGAGACTGAGCAATACTGGAAAAGCACATGGCAGAAAGAGGCATCACGTAACACCAATGCCCAGTGGCTAGTGGATCTAAGAGCAGACCACAGCAACCTCCCAGAACAGGATCCAGTATCCATCACATCCAGGAAAGAGTCTCAGGTATGAAGAGCCTGATAGCACCAGGCCCAGATATGTTCCACACCTACTGGCAAAAGAAACTAACTACACTACATGAACCAGAGGTGCAAAGCACCAGCTGCTGGCAAATAAAGCAGTCACTTGAGTCTGTAAGACCAGATATGTGCACCACCTGGATTGACTACAAGAAAGCCATGGATCCTGGAATGCTTGGAATTTCTTGGAATTGTACAACATCAACAGGACTCTAAGAGCCTTCATCAGTAACTCAGTAGGGCTGTGGAAAACGAACCTGGAGGCCAACTTCAATCAGTTCAGCAACCTGAGACTGTACACTAAGCAGAAAGAAGCATATCGAGGACTAGTGAGTGTCAGAGCAACTATACAGGATGAAGCCACAAAGATTTATGAATACAGCCATGGCCAAAGGTTTTGAGAATGACTTTTGGTTTTCACAAAGTTTGCTGCTTCAGTGTTTTTAGATCTTTTTTTCAGATGTTACTATGCATACTATGCATGTTACTTAGCATTTCATGAGTGTCAGAGGCTTTTTTTCTTCCTCAGCAGTCCAATCCCTGTACCCTTTGTAGAATATCAGTCTGTCCCTGATGTTTTTCCTGGAAAGAAGTGGCTTCTTTGCTGCCCTTCTTGACACCAGGCCATCCTCCAAAAGTCTTCGCCTCACTGTGCTTGCAGATGCACTCACACGTGCTTGCTGCATTCCTGAGCAAGCTCTGCACTGGTGGTGCCGCAATCCCGCAGCTGAATCAACTTTAGGAGATGGTCCTGGTGCTTGCTGGATGTTCTTGGGTGCCCTGAAGCCTTCTTCACAACAAGTGATCTATTTAATGAAAATCAATTAAGTTAATTTTCATGGCAAAGAAGGGACTTTGCAATTAATTGCAATTCATCTTATCACTCTTCATGACACTCTGGAGTATATGCAAATTGCCATCGCAAAAAACTGAGGCAGCAGACTACGTGAAAATTAATATTTGTGTGTCATTCTGAAAACCTTTGGTCATGGCTGTACATCAGGAAGATGACCGCAAGAGATGAGTTGCTTAGTGAATACCTCAGGCAGCAGAAGCTCATTGAGGAAGAAGCAAAGATGGAAACATCACGGGAGGACAAATCCCTGCACGGCATGTACCAACGGCAGATAGAAGAAGTGGCTGACACAGGAACAGGCTCTGAGCACAAGATCAATGGAGGCCGGGATGTACCACACCAGGCGGGACCCCGGGTGCAGACTGTGCAAAGATGCCTCTGGATCAATCCAGCACATAAAGGCAGGGTGTAAGATAATAGCAGACAGGACATACATGGAACGCCATAACCAAGTCGCTCTCATAGTGTACAGGAACATCTGTGCCAAGTATGGGCTGGAAGTCCCAAGGTCACAATGGGACACACCTTTGAAGGTGGTTGAGAATGACCAAGATAAGATCCTGTGGGACTTCCAGACACAGACTGACAAACCGATCCCACATAGTAGTGGTGGACAAACAGCAGAAGAAGGTAGTGACAGATGTAGCAATGCCAAGTGACAGCAACATCCGAAAGAAGGAACACGAGAAGCTCAAGAAATACCAAGGGCTGAAAGAAGAGCTAGAGAAGATGTGGAAATTGAAGGCAACAGTCGTCTCCGTGGTAACCGGAACACTCGGGGCTGTGACTCCCAAACTGCGAGAGTTGCTCCAACAGATTCCAGGAACAACATCCGAGATCCCTGTCCAGAAGAGGGCAGTCCTAGGAACAGCTAAGATGGAGGACCCCGAGCTTGAAGGAGGAACAGACCGGCCGAAGGGGCGAGAGGGGAATATTTTATATATACTTATAATTTATCTATTTGATTTTAAGTTTTTTTGTTATCTGTATGCATTTCTGTGCTCCACCCAAATGTCCCCCCTCGGAGGTCAATAAAGGATTATTTTATCTTAAAATTACTGTAAAAACACCTGAAACCTGAATTTGCGGACAAAATCATTGTCTGAGAAATCCTGTGGGGATAGTCCTCTGCTAGACTATGTCTTCACTGCAGCGTGTGCTGGCCGCTCTCTGTAAACTTCTCTTTTCTTTTGTCTTTCTCTTCCCCTCATTTCTAGCAGCCAACTTTGCATATCTTCTGACCAACTCTCTATCTTTTATTTCTCCTCTTTTTCTTTATGCACCAGTGTCTCCCTGTCATTCATCAGCTATTCCACCCACAGAGCATGCTTTGCTGCCCGGGCCCTCTGACGTTCCTGGGTGATTTATTGTCTTTCCAGCCTTCTTTGAATGCTCCTGGGTCCTCCATCAGCCTCCCTCCCCTCCTGACAGGAGTGAGGGGGAAACGTCCACCACTGAAACATCACTGTACCGTTCACCAGCCTTACATTCACAGATCACTGTACAGTGTGCTGGGCTGGCAGATGCCTGAAGGCTTTCTGCCATGTGTTCTGGTAGCAGTATCAGGGTTTGACTGATGTGGGATTTTTGAAGACGGACATGATTTTAGTACAAAAGCCACAAAAGGTTTCTTTCTTCTGAACACAGGGTTGATGTGTTTTAGAAAACAGCTTTTAGTCAATCGGGCAGCGCTCACATTTTCCTATGAAAGTCAAACTCATGATTCTCTTAAGTGTTTGCAACTTTTAAAATAAAAAGGAAGTCAGATTATGAGACTGATACGTTTCACCTCTGTGTCCAGCACACGTCTGGGATATGTTTAGCTTGGCAAAACGCAAAGACGGGAAACAGAAGGAAACTTTTATCTGTAGAAAAACAACCTATTGAACATTGATGCAGAGACAGGCTCTGTATATTATATATTATATATTATTATATTGATGTGCGAAAGGGGTTTCACTCTTTTTATTAAACACAGGGGTGCTTAACCGTGCACACAGATTATAGGAATCTTTCAACACTTTGGGAAATACCCTTATTCACTTTCTTGCCAAGAGATGACAAAGACTGGAAACAGCTAGCAACTTTTGTTTTCCCTAAAAAAATTGTATTTTCATTTTGGGCAGACATTAACCTTGAGCCAGAGAGCCGAGCTGCTGTCTTAGACTGCCTCAGTGATGTCAACTGTTGGATGGCACAACATTTTCTTCAGCTAAATAACCCAAAATCAGAAATCATATTGATCAGTCCCCCAAACCCTGCAAGTCTCATTGAGAGAAGCCTTGGTTCATTATCAGCTGATGTGAAATCCAGTGTCAGAAATGTGGGAGTTGTATTTGATTCAGACCTGAGTTTTGCACCACAGATCAAAACAGTTGTCCAGTCCTGCTTTTATCAAATAAGAACCATCTCCAGAATCAAACCAATGCTTTCACACTCTGACCTGGAAAAAGTAATTCATGCACTCGTTTTCTCGAGACTCGGCTACTGTAACTCCCTCCTTTCTGGCATAAACCAAAAGCTACTCTCTCGCCTCCAACTAGTTCACAGCGCAGCAGCTCGGCTTCTTACTGGTTTTAACAGACGACACCACATCACCACGATCCTGGCTTCTCTCTACTGGCTCCCCGTTTGATTTAGAATTGATTTGAAGATGTTACTGATCACTTGTAAGGCAACGCCTGGGTCTGGCCCCAAGCTATGTAGCAGAAATGCTGACTCCATATGAGCCGGTTCGCAGCCTTAGATCCTCAGGTGGGGCCCTTCTGGTCGTTCCAGAGTCGAGGCTTAAATCTAAAGGTGACCGAGCTTTTGCC